>PIJE02001056.1:75000-178322 GCA_002895965.2 Coryphaenoides rupestris | reverse complement strand
GATAAGGCACGGTGTTAAATACTTTCTATGAGGGGGAATGGGAAAACAGGTGAGTAGAGCGGAGACTCAGGTGATCGGTAGGGAGTAAGGTGAATTGAACTGGGCGGGGCATGAGTCAGGTGATGGATGGGCTCAGAAGTACTGGTGGGCAGGTGGGAGTGCAGGATCTGAAAATGACAGACAATGAAGCGGAAGAATTGGCAAAGATAGAATAAAATAATGACTAAACACAAAGTTTCAGGATGCCCTTATGACAGAAACCCCCCTTTCCCTAGGGACGTCCCTGACGTTCCACCAGGTGGTCCGGGCGTGATCCTGGTGAGAATCCTCGGATGAAGGGACGGTCCAGGAGGCTCGTTGCAGGGACCCACAATCTCTCCTCAGGACCATATCCCTCCCAGTCCACCCAAGTACTGGAAACCCCTTCCTCTGCGCCGAGAACTCAGCAGGCGACTGACTGTGTAAGCAGAGGACCCATCGATGATCCGGACGGCCGGTGGGGTTCTGGAGGGAGGCTGAAGCGAACTCTCCTTCAGTGGCTTGACCCGGGACACATGGAAGGTTGGGTGGATACGGAGAGACCGGGGTAGGCGTAGGCGAACAGCTGCTGGGTTGATGATCTTGGATATGGGGAATGGGCCTATGAAGCGTGGGGCCAGCTTCCCTGGACTCAACCCGGAGGGGTAAAGTCCCTTGTCGAAAGCCAGACCTTCTGTCCCAGAGTGTAGGCGGGAGCTGGCGTGCGGCGACGGTTAGCTGACCTCCGATAGCGGTCAGAGGTGCGGAGCAGAGTAGCACGGGCCAGCCGCCAGGTGCGTCGACACCGATTGATGAAGGCTTGTACGGAAGGGACGCTGGCCTCACATTCCTGCTCCGGAAACAGGGGAGGCTGATAACCCTGGGAACACTGGAATAGAGATAAGCCAGTAGCAGAGCTGGGCAGGGTGTTATGAGCATACTCAAGCCACAGCAGTAGTTTGGACCAGGAGGAGGGGTTACGTGAAACCATACATCGCAATGCAGTCTCCATGTCCTGGTTCATCCTCTCCGTCTGACCATTGGATTGGGGATGGAAACCTGAAGAGAGGCTGACTGTGGCCCCCAGCAGTCTGCAAAACTCAGTCCAAAAACAAGAGGTGAATTGTGGCCCTCTATCAGAGACGATGTCTCTAGGAAGGCCGTGCAACCTAAATACTTGATTCAACACCACTTCAGCTGTCTCTTTGGCAGTGGGCAATTTAGGCAAAGGAATAAAATGAGCAGTCTTAGAAAATCTATCTACCACAGTCAGAATGGTAGTGTTACCCTCCGATGGGGGGAGTCCGGTGACGAAATCCAATGAGACATGGGACCAAGGGCGATGAGGAACAGGAAGAGGCTGAAGAAGGCCAGCTGGCGCCTGATGGGAGTTCTTGTTCTGTGAGCATACAGGACACGCAGCTACAAACTCCCGAGTATCCCGATCCATAGTGTCCCACCAGAAGCGTTGTCGGAGAAGGTAAAGGGTTCTGGTACCCCCGGGATGACACGCTAACTGGGAGGAGTGTCCCCACTGGAACACCTGAGAGCGTACATCGGCTGGAACAAAAAGGCGGTTACTAGGACAAGCACTGGGCGATGGGTGGTTGGTGAGAGAATCCCTTACCCTCTGCTCCACCTCCCATGCCACCATCCCAATAATGCAGGACTGCTAGTCCTGCAAGTTACACTTGAATTTGGTCCAAGTTTCAAACATTTGGACGGAAACAAATTAATAAAGAATTTCCTTCGGGATTAAAAAAAGTATTAATCCCTTTGGGATTAATAAAGTTTTATCTTATCTTAATGGCTGAGGCCTGAATCCAGCAGCCAGTAGTCATTAGTATAATAAGTCAGTATGAATGTATAATATCCGTTTGTCCTACACACCAGTGGAGGAAGGCCTTGCGGCGGAACATGGCGGTGAATTGCTCAGAGATGCGCTTGAACAGCTCCTGGATGGCCGTGCTGTTGCCGATGAAGGTGGCGGCCATCTTGAGGCCACGGGGCGGGATGGCACACACGGCCGTCTTCACGTTGCTGGGGATCCACTCAACGAAGTTGCTGCTGTTCTTGTTCTGCACGTTGAGCATCTGCTCGTCCACCTCCTTCATGGACATGCGGCCGCGGAAGATGGCTGCCACCGTCAGGTAGCGGCCGTGGTGCGGGTCGCACGCTGCCATCATGGTTTTGGCGTCGAACATCTGCTGCGTGAGCTCGGGCACTGTCAGAGCTCTGGGGATGAAGAGGGTGACTTTTGTTATAATAATACTAAAGTCCTCTTCCTCAGCCTGTTCAGAGCCCACTCACACATACACTGACCACCATTTCTATATCAACTATACAGATGTTAAATACATGCAGCATAGGACCAAAACAAGCTACCTATGAGGCCTACAGCCTCGTAGCCTACATCTTCCTACCTGTACTGTTGGCTCCTGCGGCTCGTGAGCGGAGCGAAGCCTGGCATGAAGAAGTGCAGACGAGGGAAGGGTACCATCTTGACGGCCAGCTTCCGCAGGTCTGCGTTGAGCAAGGGTTTATTCAGTCACTACAAGAGTGCATCTCTTTTGACAGGAGATAAGAACTTTTACTAAATCCAAGTGTGATTCTATGAAGCTTTTAATGAAGGAACCGTGAAGATTACCTCTATATGTATTGCAATAGTGCACCTTCACAAAACAGCTGAGTTAACTAAACACAAATAGCCTTCACAGGCATTGGACCCATTATCCAGGGCTAATGGACATCAGAAGCAGGGCGAGTGCAGACAATCAGCTGAGCCAAATCCTCACCAAAGACAAAGTTGTCTGGTCTGAAGATTTGTCCAAAGGGCCCGGACCGCACAGAGTCCATGGTGCCAGGCTCCAGGTCGACCAGCACAGCACGGGGAACATATTTGCCACCTTGAGACAAACACAGGGATGTTGGGCATCTGCATTGGGAGCTAGTTTAGCATTTATTGGCCTATTGAAGAGCCTGAAACTGGTCCAGTTGAAGATGGTAAATAATACATTTACCTACAATTATATTCCATTGCATCTATGCATCTTTTCTTTTGCATTTGTATGTGTATATAAGGTCGGGCATTTTAAGCAGCGTGTGAATACAGTGAATTGGCACATTTTAAAGCAGGGCGTAGGAACCACAGGCCGCAAAAAAAGAAACGTCAAGGTCTTTGCATTCCCAGTATATGTTGGTCCATCTATTTCTATATGGCAACAGGTAACTAAATCGACTTGCAACTGTGCATGTATTGTCTTGCTCTACGGGTTGTGTGTGGCGTGTACATGTACGCAAGGGATGTGGCGCCAAGAGACGGTGAAACAAGCGCTCTTTTCCGAGCAGCGCGTCGGCCCATTTCGTGTGTCACGCCCTGGATCCACTGCGCCTCCTCCGCGCCACACCACATCTGTTACCTGACGCCTCGTTGTAATACACGTTAATCCTCTCCAGCTGCAGGTCGCTGTCCCCCTGGTACGACCCGGTGGGGTCGATGCCGTGCTCGTCGCTGATCACCTCCCAGAACTGAATTACGGAGAAATGAAAATGTAGTGTTAGCTTAGCAACTAGCCGCAGACACAATGGGTGTCTATGTGCGCTGAAGCTAATGTTAGCTTTAGCGCAATGACGTGACGCCCCGAAAATATAGATTATATTTAATTCATTTAAAGCAAAACTAAAATGTCGTCACCTTTGCTCCAATTTGGTTGCCACATTGGCCGGCTTGCAAATGGACGATTTCCCTCATTTTTAAAAAAGATATTTCAAAGACTGAAGCGCTGACGACCCGCGCCGATTATACATAACGGGGAGATTTTTATGCCCGTTTGATCGCATTCTCGTACTTTCCATTATGTACGTTTGCTTGGGCCCCTTAATTTGAAGATCACACCTTTCGGCGGTACATAAGTCTCGTGTTCATGATGCGTGCGCAGCATTGGTTACCAAAATAGGTTTCCAAGAAGCACAAGAATTATGCTTTGAACAAAACATTTCATAATAGAAGAATTATGGCATTAAGCATCAATGGCAATATGGCATTAATTATGCATTAAGGAAAACACTTCATAATATAAGAATTATGGCATACATGCCCTTTGTCTTTGTCAGATTGTTTTTGCAGCGGAGCTAGTGTACCTGTCTCTACTTTTCTGACTTGATATCTGCTAGTATTATCCTGGACTCTGATTCTTGCCTGATCCCTGCCTATTTTGACGCCTGATTATCGGATACCCTGTTTTGCGACTTTTGCCTGTTTGACTACCGAGTTTGGATGAAACCCTTTGTGGACTTTGATTTCATCTATTAGTTCTGTCGTGCTTTTGGGTTCTACCTGTTCTGGTACCGTTACACATAGGCCTCGACCATCCCTGAGATTCTCTAGTAGCATAGCGAACACGCAACACATGCTCTCTTCTTTTTTGATTATTGGTGAACACACTCATGTCCCTCGCCTGCAGTTCTGTGGCGGAGGGTGGGCAAATAAAAACTTTAAAGATATATATATTTTAAAAAAAAAAAAATAAAATACTGATTTGATCCAAACCTGCTACATGCATATAATCAACCATTAGAGGTCATCTCCACCATGTGTCCATGAACACACGTAGCCCAAGAATCTCCCTTTACGTGTCCCTTTACTTTACATGACCCATTAATAAACAACAGGTAACATTTTATACCCCTCTGGTGCGTGATCAAACCATCCTAATGACCTCTCTGCTGTGGACAGGCCTACCTCATAAAGGCCCATTCATTCTCATTCTTTATGATTTTATTTCCCACCCTCGTCACTGCCCCCCACGTGTGCATTGCGCTGCGCATGGTTATTCTGATCTTGGCCAGTTTAGTCAGCGGTCGCCATGTGATCTCCGCTCCAAACCAAGTCCAGAATGCCGACAGTCACTCGCTCTCCTTCAATGGGTAACAACTTAGTCCTCCGCTCAGCCTTCAGTCTTCCCGAGTGGTGTCACGTCGCCCCCCTTTTCCAGCGGCGTTGTGCTTTTCAGGAACACACGAAGCCAGACATAGAAGTCACCCGTTAACCCGTAGTACCGAGAGCCGGGGCTTTCCACAGGACCGGAGGCATGCACTCCTTAACGGGACTGGTCGCGGTCGTGGCGGCGGCGAGCTGCTACCTCTACCTGCTGTCCTCACACCTGCCCGCCGTGTCCCGCACCCACCCGGACGACCCAGACACGGCGGACCCGGGCCCGGGGGTCAAGGAGTACAGGTAGGCACAATGAAAGCAAATTCACTTGTCAATGGTTCAATTGAATCATATTGTCATTGGTGGTTAGTGAAGTCCCATTTCATTGATTCATTGTTTATTTCTGTGCATAATAATAATATAATGGCCTGTAGAACACCACTTATCAAGCGGAGGTGTATTGCTGAAGAAAAAAAAAAGTAGTTTGTTCCTCTGTTTACATTATTGCATGGAGGCATTAGAAAGGGAGCAACAGGGCCAATGCATGAACAGACACACGCACACGCACGCACACACACAGACACACACATACACACACACATATATATACTCCAACTGAAGCAGAGCAGACACACACCCCCAAATGGAGCAGAGTAGGCCTCCTCGCCCAGGACGTGTGTGTGTGTGTGGATCCCCTTACTCTGTAGAATGTCTTTAGACTGTGTGTGTGTGTGTGTGTGCGTGTGCATGCAGTAGTCTAGGGGCAGTTAGAATAACGCTTACCAAGATATTCTACCGCCCAGGCATGCACCCAGATGGTCTTCTCTTACCCAGTGTGTGTGTATGTGTAACAACAGCCTCACAGTGAGATCTATGTATAATGTGTCTGCCCTTTGATCAAATGTCCTGTGTCACTAATCAAAGGTTATCAAACCTTATGAACATTGGAGGCGGTCAGGAGTCCACCTGGACAGACGTTAGAACCACAGATAACACACACGCATAATGCTGACGCTCTCCGGCCTGATGAGCTCACACCGCCCTCCCAACACCACCCCCACCCCGACACCACCCCCACCCCGCTTACCATGACGTGGAGTATGTGCTTTCACATACCTAAGTGTCTTCCTGTTACTGTGTGTGTGTGTGTGGGGGGGGGGGGTGTTCCAAATGTATGTGTGTTTGTGTATGTGTGTGTGTGTTCTACATAATGTGTGAGTTCTACGTGTGTGTGTATTGTGGGGTAATGTGCATATTGTGAGGGTAAGTGAAATAAACACAAAAATGGCCTTCACACACACTCATGCCATTAATATGTTACCGTCCAATGAGATGCAACACGTTGAATAGCTGGCCAATGAAAACCATGGATGATGACTATGAGGTCAGGAAGCAGTCACCTTGGGTTTCAGGGGGATTTTCTTCAGGGGAACTTGTGTTATGGTATATCCAGGGAATTTACAGGGAGATTTGACTGTGTGTGTGTGTGTGTGTGCATGTAGGCAAGGACTATTCTCGTCCTATTCAGATCCAATTACCCTCTCGTCTTCCCCACTATAATGTTTCTTTTATTTTCATCTATGTTTGTGCCTTCCTGTCTCTCCATCTCTAAAGTGCTCTACTCGAATAAGTTAACTTCGCTTGACTTAAAAAAAAAAAAAAAGATTCTCAAAGTGTGCATCAGCTGACTGAAGCAAACTTGCTCAATACCGGGCCGATTTAGGTTTAATCCTAAATCTCTCCCTACAAGAAAACTGAGTGAGTGGGCTCCATCTAACACTGTTTCCACCCTCCAGGCTGAAGTTCCCATCCGACCTGGACGAGCTACGGGAGCTAGCGGAGACGTTGAAGTTCTACAAGACAGAACACCACAACTATGTCCTTCTGCTGTTCTGTAGCGCCTACTCTACAAACAGTCCTTCGCTATCCCCGGCTCCTCCTTCCTGGTGAGCGCAGCGCAGAGACCACAAACATTCATGAAGGATTAAAGCCCTCAAGATGAACCATCTCATTGTGTAAATAGACAATAATAGATAGTCAACAACACAAAAGATATAGACCCACACATTGGTATATATGTACATATACATACAACTAAATGTGTCCACATATACATACACATCATTTATTAAATTCATTTTTCAATATATTTAATCAGACAGACAAACATAGGCCTATCTATTGAGAAATCGAGGCTAATTTAGATATCCATACTTGCAAACTCAGAAGAGGTGAAAATGGTGACATGTTGGGCTTTGACATGTAAACAAAGCATGCTGGTGCACTCTTGAGAAGAAAATAAATGGAAAAGACAACATTTACTAACGGTAAAAAACACAAACTCAGCATAACAATTCTGGTTCTGAACTGTAACGTTGTAATACACAATTCACTTAAGTTAATGTCAGCTAACGTGCTAGTGTAACCGACGTGCTAGTGTAACCGGTGTAGTCTAGCGTTGTCTGCGTTGTGTTTTGCTGAAGAGAACCAGACCAGGATATCTTTGGAGGCGATCTCCATTTATTCTGACAAAAAGGAATAAATAACAATCCTCCGGTCAATCGTGAGCATTTAAACTGAGCCCCTCTCCCACGGAGTACAAAAAGGGCACATGTTGCTTTCAATACATTAAAACACAGAAAACATAGCTGACAAAAAGGAATAAATAACAATCCTCCGGTCAATCATGAGCATTTAAGCTGAGCCCCTACACAAATTAAATAACACGGGAATGTATTAGCATACTACTGTTGTGTACACAACAGTAGTATTATTATACTTTTATACACACACCATTACGACTGTTTGACTGGTTGCTATTTGAGCTTATCAGATTGGGTGGGTTGTGATGAGAACTGCTGGGTTTTGGAGGTGTGCGCATGCATTGTGTTGTGTGTGGCAGAACTGAGTAATTCCAGCACGTACTACAAGTTTTTCTCTCACCTGCCGTTAAAACAGCCTGCTGCCACTCTATGTGGTTATGACAGCTCCAGGAGAGATGTCCTGGATGTGCTCCATGTTCCTGTTCACCACGGCTCCAAGTACTTACCATCATTTCCGTTTCACATCGCTAGGAGGGGGGCCATCCTCTTGGGCCTGGACCTGTTCACAGGCTTGGGGTTCACGGTTCGGGATGACGCTGGCACCGACATTCGCCACATCACCTCCACCTGGCAGCCTTCACCCACAGGCCTCTAGTGAATCATGCCGTGTCACCTGTCATACAGCCCTTGCGCAGGATTCCTCTCGCCTTGAGGGATGAGGTCACACATGAGCTTGGGACACTTCTGGACATGGGCATTATCAATGCTGGATTTTAAACTTGGTCATTGCAAAAAAAAGTCGGGGGGAATACGGCTCTGCATAGATCTATGCTTAGTTAATAAGGCAGTGATCCCAGACAAATAACCTTTTGCCCACCTCTGAGGAGCTCACCACACAGTGGTGACAGTGTTCACTAAGCTCGACCTGCGCCAGGGCGATCTGCAGGTGCCACTCCACCCAGCCTGCAGGGACCTCACCACCTTTGTAACACACGCTGAGGTGTTCCGATACACTCGGATGCCATCTGGGATAAGCTCCGCCCCTAGCTGCTTTCAAAAGTTGATGAGCATCATCTTTGCCAGCATCCCTGACGTAGCAGTATTCCTCGAAGACATCGTTGTTCACGCTCCAGACCTCGAGTCACACAAAAAGCATTTTTTAGGCATGATGGCCTACTACCTCCTTTTCCTACCCCACTACTCACAGACCACTGCATCCCTCCGCCAGCTGCTTAAGAAAGAAGAGTCGTGGAACTGGACTACAGCATGTTCAGCGGCCGTGCAAACACTTAAGGCCCAGCTCACAACACCCCCAGTTTTGGCCCACTTCAACCCAGACTGGAGCAGTCCTGTCACAGGTACAGGACAGGGTGGAGAGGCCTGTAGCCTTTGTCTCCAGGGCTTTAACGGCAACAGAACAGCGCTAATCTGTAGTTGAGCATGAGGCGCTTGTCTGTGTTTGGGCCTCTGAAAGGTGGCACCTCTACCTCTACGGACGGCATTTCGTCCTCCGAACGGACCATCAGTCCCTGACCGCGTTTTCTGACAGCATCGGGCTCTGGCCATAAACCCCTGCGTCTACACAGATGGGGTGAACGGCTGAGGCAATATTATTACGAGCCGAAATGTACCCCTTGGAGGGAGAGTCAGAGCGTGACCTCATACTGACCACGCTGCGCACGTACATACGCTCTGGATGGCCAGTGAATGTCCCTGACGAGCGCACTCCATTTGCTAGGGTGCGCGACTAGGGTCATGCTCGGCCGATGTGTCTCCAGGGGCCTTTGCACTGTGGCGTGTACTATCAATGGCACATGAGGGGGAACCTGGCCATTGTTAAACTGAAACAGTGGTGTAGAGACTTTGTCTGGTGGCCATGCATTGACCGCCACATTGAAGCACTTGTTAGAGACTGTGCACCATGCCTCCTCAGCGGGAAGACCTCCCTCTACAGCCAGTCTCATGGCCGTCCTGCCCATGGGAACATCTCCAGCTCGATATCTGTGGCAATATCCATGGGCGTGGAATTCCCCACCATCAGCGCTTCCTGGTGGTGCTGTATGACCTCCGTTCGAAAATGGCCTGAATGGTTCTGGCTGGGACCGTCACAACAAAGGTTATCACAGAGATCCTGGAGGCCCTGTTTGTAAGCTGGGGCATGTCTCATGCCGTCACCACAGATAACGGGCCCGTCAGCATTATGCGTGTGTGTTATCTGTGGTTCTAACGTCTGTCCAGGTGGACTCCTGACCGCCTCCAATGTTCATAAGGTTTGATAACCTTTGATTAGTGACACAGGACATTTGATCAAAGGGCAGACACATTATACATAGATCTCACTGTGAGGCTGTTGTTACACATACACACACACTGGGTAAGAGAAGACCATCTGGGTGCATGCCTGGGCGGTAGAATATCTTGGTAAGCGTTATTCTAACTGCCCCTAGACTACTGCATGCACACGCACACACACACACACACACAGTCTAAAGACATTCTACAGAGTAAGGGGATCCACACACACACACACGTCCTGGGCGAGGAGGCCTACTCTGCTCCATTTGGGGGTGTGTGTCTGCTCTGCTTCAGTTGGAGTATATATATGTGTGTGTGTGTATGTGTGTGTCTGTGTGTGTGCGTGCGTGTGCGTGTGTCTGTTCATGCATTGGCCCTGTTGCTCCCTTTCTAATGCCTCCATGCAATAATGTAAACAGAGGAACAAACTACTTTTTTTTTTCTTCAGCAATACACCTCCGCTTGATAAGTGGTGTTCTACAGGCCATTATATTATTATTATGCACAGAAATAAACAATGAATCAATGAAATGGGACTTCACTAACTACCAATGACAATATGATTCAATTGAACCATTGACAAGTGAATTTGCTTTCATTGTGCCTACCTGTACTCCTTGACCCCCGGGCCCGGGTCCGCCGTGTCTGGGTCGTCCGGGTGGGTGCGGGACACGGCGGGCAGGTGTGAGGACAGCAGGTAGAGGTAGCAGCTCGCCGCCGCCACGACCGCGACCAGTCCCGTTAAGGAGTGCATGCCTCCGGTCCTGTGGAAAGCCCCGGCTCTCGGTACTACGGGTTAACGGGTGACTTCTATGTCTGGCTTCGTGTGTTCCTGAAAAGCACAACGCCGCTGGAAAAGGGGGGCGACGTGACACCACTCGGGAAGACTGAAGGCTGAGCGGAGGACTAAGTTGTTACCCATTGAAGGAGAGCGAGTGACTGTCGGCATTCTGGACTTGGTTTGGAGCGGAGATCACATGGCGACCGCTGACTAAACTGGCCAAGATCAGAATAACCATGCGCGGCGCAATGCACACGTGGGGGGCAGCGACGAGGGTGGGAAATAAAATCATAAAGAATGAGAATGAATGGGCCTTTATGAGGTAGGCCTGTCCACAGCAGAGAGGTCATTAGGATGGTTTGATCACGCACCAGAGGGGTATAAAATGTTACCTGTTGTTTATTAATGGGTCATGTAAAGTAAAGGGACACGTAAAGGGAGATTCTTGGGCTACGTGTGTTCATGGACACATGGTGGAGATGACCTCTAATGGTTGATTATATGCATGTAGCAGGTTTGGATCAAATCAGTATTATTATTTTTTTTTTTAAATATATATATCTTTAAAGTCTTTATTTGCCCACCCTCCGCCACAGAACTGCAGGCGAGGGACATGTAAGTGTGTTCACCAATAATCAAAAAAGAAGAGCATGGTCTATGAGACATGTGGCTAGGTGGTGCATCTTTTGTCCAGTGAGGAATCGTATTCGAATTGAGAGCAAAGCATGGGAAGCAAATCAAAGCTATGCAGATTAAAAAATAACCAAACTTCATACATCGTTGAGTTTAATTGTCAATTTAACCAACTTTTAGAATGACAATTCACAATCCTAAATTTGAAAAACAACACCTTTGTGGATGTATTGTTTCGTATTATTAATTTACATAAACATGGTAACAGCACCTTCAAGTGTTGAATGCAGAACAATGCAGGCATTTGTAATTTTTCAGAACATTGCATCAGACTGAAACACAAGGAGGGGTGAAACATGAAGTCACACGCACAAACACACATGGTTGCGTGTTTGTGCGTGTGACTTCATGTCAGCAAAAAAAAAAACACAAAAAAAACGGGTGGAGCCTTTATGCCACATCTTCTTCCTCTTCCTCAAACTCGCCCTCCTCCTCTGCAGTGGCATCCTGGTACTGCTGGTATTCAGACACCAGGTCGTTCATGTTGCTCTCCGCCTCGGTGAACTCCATCTCGTCCATACCCTCACGAGTCGCGGGAGCCAACAGTACAGGTAGGAAGATCCCAGCAGAAAACCTTGAGCTATTGTGGGGCCCCACCCACTGACGCACTAATAAACACATAGGCTGTAGGCCTCATAGGTAGCTTGTTTTGGTCCTATGCTGCATGTATTTAACATCTGTATAGTTGATATAGAAATGGTGGTCAGTGTATGTGTGAGTGGGCTCTGAACAGGCTGAGGAAGAGGACTTTAGTATTATTATAACAAAAGTCACCCTCTTCATCCCCAGAGCTCTGACAGTGCCCGAGCTCACGCAGCAGATGTTCGACGCCAAAAACATGATGGCAGCGTGCGACCCGCGCCACGGCCGCTACCTGACGGTGGCAGCCATCTTCCGCGGCCGCATGTCCATGAAGGAGGTGGACGAGCAGATGCTCAACGTGCAGAACAAGAACAGCAGCTACTTCGTTGAGTGGATCCCCAACAACGTGAAGACAGCAGTGTGCGACATCCCGCCCCGTGGCCTCAAGATGGCCGCCACCTTCATCGGCAACAGCACGGCCATCCAGGAGCTGTTCAAGCGCATCTCTGAGCAGTTCACCGCCATGTTCCGCCGCAAGGCCTTCCTCCACTGGTGTGTAGGACAAACTGATATTATACTGACATTCATACTGACTTATTATACTAATGACTACTGGCTGCTGGATTCAGGCCTCAGCCATTAAGATAAGATAAAACTTTATTAATCCCTTCGGGATTAATACTTTTTTTTAATCCCAAAGGAAATTCTTTATTAATTTGTTTCCGTCCAAATGTTTGAAACTTGGACCAAATGCAAGTGTAACTTGTGTGTCCCTGTATGGTACTATTGAGAAACCAGTGAAATGATATACCTGTGACAGGGCTGGGCACAAATAATGGTTGCTTGACAACCACAATGCTAATGACAGCTGCTAAGCATTAACTCTACAGAGACAATGGATGATGTAATTACCGTGCGGTCACTAAAAGATTAATGAGCAGGAGAAGCGGCTGGCATTCATTAATTTTAAATGAGAGCTGGCAGCAGCAGTGAGCGACCCGATGTCCGCACCCAGAGCCACGTGGAGAGTTTAAATCTATTTTGTTTAGTTTATTTAGCCACGTTTGTCTGAGATTACATATTTTTTTTGCAAGGGAGACATTGCCAAGAATTGCAGCAGTACATACATTTTCAGACAAAAGTAATAAAAACTCATCAAGACAACAGTCAAGCTCAGTGTAAATGTGCAATACAACATGCACAACATTTGCAATTATCAGTAGCCTCATATTCCATGTACTATACAATGCCTCCATGTGAACTTGCTGCATATGTGCTGAATCAGCAACCAATAGCAGAGCTGCGTTGTACCTGTTTCTAACTAACATGGAGGAGAAACTATTTGACATTTCCCGGAGCCATGAGTCTGTTTGCCTCCCGGGATGCAAACACGGTGTGTACTGAGAGCAACGAACCAGGTCATAATCCTTGCATGTGGAAACATGACAAGTCAACGATATGATTCTGATTAGATTAGGTTAAACTTTGATTCCAATTACTTTGCCATGCTTACAATGGTCTGATATTTGTTCCATGTCAGTCCTATTTATTGACATGGTAGCTTATTGCTAGTAGCAATAAGCCTCACCCATATATAGACAGTCCTTCCTTGGGCCAGTGAAGAGTAGCAGAGTTTATTTGGCTGTACCAGTCATTTTCCACCTGGCCTGAATTAAAACATGTTTGACATTTGAATTTGAGCATGCCTAATTTGGGGCGGGGCTTTTCAGATCACTGAGCAGTAATGATGTATTCTTGTCCCTTGCAGGTACACCGGTGAGGGTATGGACGAGATGGAGTTCACCGAGGCGGAGAGCAACATGAACGACCTGGTGTCTGAATACCAGCAGTACCAGGATGCCACTGCAGAGGAGGAGGGCGAGTTTGAGGAAGAAGAAGAAGAGGTGGCATAAAGACTCCACCCTGCTCTGCGTTCGACACTTAAACCTTTTTTTCGTTTTGTCTGCATAGTTTTTCACTGCTTCTATGCCTTGGTTTATTTTCTGATCTTATTTTTTGGACAAAAGATGCAGCACCTTGCCCACTTTCAAATTTGTCTCTTATAGACTATTCTCTAATGTTTTTTTTGGTTGTATGCATTTAATGATGAAGGTTTTGGAAACTGAATCGAACCAAACAGTTAGGATGAGTCCCTTGTTCAAAATCTTTGTCAAAATACTCATTTGGTCTTTTCAGACTTTATAATCAAAATGGCTGTCAAACTGTTGCTATGCACATAATCAATCAATCAATTGGGAGTTAAAACGTGATCCATCAGATTTTGGCTATTGGATTACATTCTGAAACTGGGAAGTTGAAAACCATTGGGATTGCCCAGATCAGGTAAAAAATGAGCCTGAGCCTTGATCTGGATCAAATGTTCAAAATGCCATGATCACATTAGAAGGGTGGGTTACCAGCAAAAATGTACTTTAGAATTAAAGAAATCTGAATATAATTAAAAAAAAAAAATGTCTTCACCAAATGAATAAACGCAAACTTACATTGATCACGAGTTGTAAACGTAATTAAAAAAAAAAGGAAAAATACTGATTTGATCCAAACCTGCTACATGCATATAATCAACCATTAGAGGTCATCTCCACCATGTGTCCAAGAACACACGTAGCCCAAGAATCTCCCTTTACGTGTCCCTTTACTTTACATGACCCATTAAGACTTCCAAAATGAATTTTGTAAAAATGAACAAACTGACTGAAATGAATAAATAAATGACCCCAAGATTTGTGTGCCTTGTTGTACTGTCTTTTGGCCATCTTTGAGGCATTTATAAGCATTGAGGAGGGCTCCCACTTGAAGCAGGGCTCCAGGCCAGCCATCTTGGTTTTCATAATTGATGACGGGGCGGCAGTAGCTCAGGAGGTAGAGTGGTTGTCTGCCAACTGGAAGGTTGCTGGTTCGATCCCTGAGCTCCACCTAGCTAAGTGTCGTGGTGTCCCTGAGCAAGACACCTAACCCTACCTGCTCCTGACGTGTTGGTTGTTACCTTGCATGGTTGGCACCGCCGTCGGTGTATGAATGGGTGAATGTGAGGCAACTGTAAAGCGCTTTGGATAAAAGCGCTATATAAATGCAATCCATTTACCATGACATAATTGATGTAATGGGTCCCTCTTTTTTCCTGCTGCTGGCCTTGCCTTATCTTCAGAGGACATCCTTAAAATCCTTTTCAGGATTTAAAGTCATGTTGGTTTAATTAATAATGTAATTCTTGCCTGTTCTGTTGTCTGTTCTCAGTCACTGCCAACAGCTGCCAAATAGGCTTGAGACACACACACACACACCAAATAGTTGTTCTAACTAGCATGTTAGGTCACCTCATTGAGCAGCTTTCCATCAATGGATAACCGCTGCATGCGTTTGTGAAGTTATCTTCCGAATCAGGCAGTTGACCTGACATGACCTACTCTAAACTACAGCAAACATGTACTGTAGTAGCAGTAGTAATAATGGTGTTGGTAAGTTAATACTCGCCACATGTTTTTCAAAATAAAAGCCTCCAATGTAGCACTAGTGGAGTCTCACTCCGAAACGTTTGCAAAGACGCGGGAAGGAGTTTGTTGCGACTCAAATCGACACGCCCACTTCCGGTGTGGCAGCAGTGCTCCGCATAGTGGCGCAGAGAAAAGTTGAAAATATTGGAGCAAGCAGACGACCACTCGACTCCAGGTAGTCACGTGACCAACGTGGTGGCACGTCTCTGTGATCGATCGGCAGCGATTGAGCCTTCAGAGTGAGAAATGGGTGTGGCGCTTAGAGCATGTGAAGAGGGTAATTTCCGTGAGTCTCACGCTCAAACACTCAATGCTAGTTGGCAGCGCTGTTTACCACACTGATGATTTTAGCGTAACATCTAGAGCAGGCCTGGCCAACCCGAGGCTCCCGAGCCGCATGCGGCTCTTTGCCTGGTTTCATGCGGCTCTTACGTTCATATCGAATTTTTTATTTTTGTTTATGGCTGTCAAAGTTAACGCGTTATCACAGATGTTGCGCCAAGGATGCGCAATGACGCTACCGTGAGGCGCGCGACGGGCACCGAGTCAGCGTCTCGGGGGGGGGGGTGCTCCGTTAATTCGGAGCAGCCCCCGAATTAACTAGATAAGACTAAGAAATATTATTGGTGTGTGTGAGAGGAAGAGATGTTCATGTGTGTATGATGTGGCTCTTTGCAGTAACAGTAAAAAAATTGGCTCTTCGTCTCTGACTGGTTGGCCACCCCTGATCTAGAGTCTGCTATGGAGCTGGGTGACTAGCATACACATATTATGTTCCTACCTTTTATTATAAGTAGGGCTGGGCATCTAACTTCGATGCCTTTAAGGCACCGACCGATATACTTTGATACCATCGAGTTTCAAAAAATGCCTATATTGAGAACGTACAAAACGAGTACAGCAGTACTTTGATGACGTGGAGCCGTGTATGCCATGCTATGCTCTGACTTTGTATTGGTATTTCTTCTTCAGACCCCTACACCCACAGCACAGTGTCAGTAGTCACATAAACTATTCGATTTTATATATTAAACCTTCATCTGGTAATCTGAAGGTTCCCAATTAGATTTTTGGCTTTTATACATTTTTTGTATTATGTTAACTTAATGCTGGTAAAGTTGTGGTATATAGGTTTATATTTTGTATGTTATGAAACTGCATTGAGTGTGCATGTTTCACCCCTCCTTGTGTTTCAGTCTGATGCAATGTTCTGAAAAATTACATAAATGCCTGCATTGTTCTGCGTTCAACACTTGAATGTGCTGTTACCATGTTTATGTAAATGAATAATACAAAACAATACATCCACAAAGGTGCAGAATAGTGTTTTTCAAATTTAGGATTGTGAATTGTCATTCTAAAAGTTGGTTAAATTGACAATTAAACTCAACGATGTATGAAGTTTGGTTATTTTTTAATCTGCATAGCTTTGATTGCTCCGATGCTTTGTCTAATTGATACATTCTCACTGGACAAAAGATGCACCACCTAGCCACGTGTCTCATAGACCATGTGTTGAATAATGCCCATAGGAAGGGCATGATTCTGTATGACATATGTGACTAACAATTCTTTATTTCTTTATTATATTCTATATATATTACTTCTTTATTAATAACCCTTTATCCATCCATCCATCCATTAGCGTCCGCTTATCCGGGGTCGGGTCGCGGTGGCAGCCGGCTAAGCAGGGCCCCCCAGGCTTCCTTCTCCCCAGCCACACTCTCTAGTTCCTCCTGGGGGATCCCGAGGCGTTCCCAGGCCAGACGAGATATATAATCTCTCCAGCGGGTTCTGGGTCTGCCCCGGGGTCTCCTCCCAGTTGGATGTGCCCGGAAAACCTCCAAAGGGAGGCGCATCCTAATCAGATGCCCGAACCACCTTATTTAAGACTGATGTGTTAGAGATAAGGGTTAATACTTCTTTATTAATAACCCTTTATTTCTTTTGCAATGTATAATTCTGTGTAGTATTTATGACTGATGTGTTAGAGATAAGGGTTTTTTTGACAGACAACACCAACGAAGGGGCGGTACGTGAGCCATGAAAGAACAAGGGCCTCGTCTGCAGCAGGGATAAAAATAGACTGGGGGAGTGCACACTCACAGACACACGTTTCCTGGTACACCGAATGTGAACTAGGGTTGGCCCCATAACCAATTGGCTTATAATTCTTTAAGATTTAAGATTTATTCCTTTTCATTTCATTGATTTTATTCCTTTTAAACTTTTTTATTATTATTATTGTACTTCTGTATAATTCATAACCAATAACCAATTGGCTTATAATTCTTTAAGATTTATTCCTTTTCATTTCATTGATTTTATTCCTTTTACACTTTTTTATTATTATTGTACTTCTGTATAATTCATAACCAATAAGTTTATAATTCTTTGAGAATTAAGATTTATTCCTTTTAAACCTTTTTATTATTATTATTGTACTTCTATATAATTTTGTGTAGCATTAGGACTAATGTATGACTTATAAGGTTTATTTCAACAGAAGACACCAGTGAAAGACCTGTACTTGTACTGAGACAATGCAGGAGCGAGGGGCCCCATGCCTGTGTCACCTCCAGCACCACGCTTCAGGTAGAAGCGTGTGGGGTACCAAACCCTGCACGCTTCAGGTAGAAGGGTGGGGGGTCCCAAACCCTGCACGCTTCAGGTAGAAGGGTGGGGGGTCCCAAGCCTCGCATCTCACGTACACACACACACATCTCACCCTTATGATTCTTATATTATGAAGTATTGTGATTAATGTATAATTCTGTATGATCCTGTAATTCTTTGACAATTAATGATTTTGTGTATCTTGGTAATGTTTTTCAACACATATGACAAAAGGGTCGTGAACTCGAAGAGGCCCCATTGCCTGTGTTTTTTCTATACCAGGGGTTTCACATGCAGCAAGGCATGACAGTGGGGGTATGTTGAACACATACAGTTTAGTTATTATTTTTTATTGTCATTATATTATGAAGTGTTTTTAACAATTCATAATCATGTAATTTTTCTGTATGTCAATATAAGATTTTATTTCTTTAACACGGCACTTGAACTTGTCGTGAACCGATTTCCTTTATTGACAACATACGGGCCCCCCACCTTCGTCTCAAGAGCCTCTATATACGACCCCTCGCACCTCGCTTAGAGCTTAGGTGTCACATATTATATTCAGATTTCTTTAATTCTAAAGTACATTTTTGCTGGTAACCCACCCTTCTAATGTGATCATGGCATTTTGAACATTTGATCCAGATCAAGGCTCAGGCTCATTTTTTACCTGATCTGGGCAATCCCAATGGTTTTCAACTTCCCAGTTTCAGAATGTAATCCAATAGCCAAAATCTGATGGATCACGTTTTAACTCCCAATTGATTGATTGATTATGTGCATAGCAACAGTTTGACAGCCATTTTGATTATAAAGTCTGAAAAGACCAAATGAGTATTTTGACAAAGATTTTGAACAAGGGACTCATCCTAACTGTTTGGTTCGATTCAGTTCCAAAACCTCATCATTAAATGCATACAACCCAAAAAACATTAGAGAATAGTCTATAAGAGACAATTTGAAAGTGGCAAGGTGCTGCATCTTTTGTCCAAAAAATAAGATCAGAAAATAAACAAGGCATAGAAGCAGTGAAAACTATGCAGACAAAACGAAAAAAAGGTTAAGTGTCGAACGCAGAGCAGGGTGGAGTCTTTATGCCACCTCTTCTTCTTCTTCCTCAAACTCGCCCTCCTCCTCTGCAGTGGCATCCTGGTACTGCTGGTATTCAGACACCAGGTCGTTCATGTTGCTCTCCGCCTCGGTGAACTCCATCTCGTCCATACCCTCACCGGTGTACCTGCAAGGGACAAGAATACATCATTACTGCTCAGTGATCTGAAAAGCCCCGCCCCCAAATTAGGCATGCTCAAATTCAAATGTCAAACATGTTTTAATTCAGGCCAGGTGGAAAATGACTGGTACAGCCAAATAAACTCTGCTACTCTTCACTGGCCCAAGGAAGGACTGTCTATATATGGGTGAGGCTTATTGCTACTAGCAATAAGCTACCATGTCAATAAATAGGACTGACATGGAACAAACATCTGAATTTGACATTTAACTGAAAGACAATCAGCCGCTTAAAGACAGAAAATGTAAATAATGCCATTTTGGACAACAGAGAAGTGAAACTCAATCCGTCTCGTTCCCCTGGAGAATCCACCGTGGCAATGTAGGCGGAGCCATAATGACATCAATTGTCTCTGTAGAGTTAATGCTTAGCAGCTGTCGTTAGCAATTGTGGGTTGTCAAGCAACCATTATTTGTGCCCAGCCCTGTCACAGGTATATCATTTCACTGTTTCTCAATAGTACCATTACAGGGACACCCAAGTTACACTTGCATTTGGTCCAAGTTCAAACATTTGGACGCGAAACAAATTAATAAAGAATTTCCGTCGGGATTAAAAAAAGTTATTAATCTTTTATAATCCCGATAGGATTAATAAAGTTTATTTATCTTAATGGCTGAGGCCTGAATCCACCAGCCAGTAAGTCATTAGTATAATACAGTTCAGTATGAATGTCAGTATAATATCAGTTTGTCCTACACACCAGTGGAGGAAGTGCCTTGCGGCGGAACATGGCGGTGAACTGCTCAAGATGCGCTTGAAACAGCTCCTGGATTGGCCGTGCTGTTGCCGATGAAGTGGCGGCCATCTTGAGGCCACGGGGCGGGATGTCGCACACTGCTGTCTTCACGTGTTGGGGATCCACTCAACGAAGTAGCTGCTGTTCTTGTCTGGCCACGTGAGCATCTGCTCGTCCACCTCCTTCATGGACATGCGGCCGCGGAAGATGGCTGCCACCGTCAGGTAGCGGCCGTGGCGCGGTCGCACGCTGCCATCATGTTTTTGGCCGTCGAACATCTGCTGGCGTGAGCTCAGGGCACTGTCAGAGCTCTGGGGATGAAGAGGGTGACTTGTTATAATAATACTAAAGTCCTCTTCCTCAGCCTGTTCAGAGCCCACTCACACATACACTGACCACCATTTCTATATTAACTATACAGATGTTAAATACATGCAGCATAGGACCAAAACAAGCTACCTATGACGCCTACAGCCTCGTAGCCTACATCTTCCTACCTGTACTGTTGGCTCCCGCGGCTCGTGAGCGGAGCAAAGCCTGGCATGAAGAAGTGCAGGCGAGGGAAGGGTACCATGTTGACGGCCAGCTTCCGCAGGTCTGCGTTGAGCTGTCCGGGGAAACGCAGGCAGGTGGTGACGCCGCTCATGGTGGCCGACACCAGGTGGTTGAGGTCACCGTAGGTGGGCGTGGTCAGTTTGAGCGTGCGGAAGCAGATGTCGTAGAGCGCCTCGTTGTCGATGCAGAAAGTCTCGTCCGTGTTCTCCACCAGTTGGTGCACGGAGAGGGTGGCGTTGTAGGGCTCAACCACCGTGTCTGATACCTGGCCGGTGGGGGGAGATTTTATGTGGTAAGAGGAGGCAAACTATACACAAGACATGTACTTAGTCTTCATCTTCATCATACCTTGGGGGAGGGCACGACGCTGAAGGTGTTCATGATGCGGTCGGGGTACTCTTCTCGGATCTTGCTGATGAGCAGTGTGCCCATGCCGGAGCCGGTGCCCCCGCCCAGGGAGTGGGTGAGCTGGAAGCCCTGCAGGCAGTCGCAGCTCTCAGCCTCCTTCCTCACCACATCCAACACAGAGTCCACCAGCTCCGCCCCCTCGGTGTAGTGGCCCTTGGCCCAGTTGTTACCGGCGCCACTCTGGCCTATTGAACACCAGCAAACCAGCCAAGTGAATATAGAGCAAGGGTTTATTCAGTCACTACAAGAGTGCATCTCTTTTGACAGGAGATAAGAACTTTTACTAAATCCAAGTGTGATTCTATGAAGCTTTTAATGAAGGAACCGTGAAGATTACCTCTATATTTATTGCAATAGTGCACCGTCACAAAACAGCTGAGTTAACTAAACACAAATAACCTTCACAGGCATTGGACCCATTATCCAGGGCTAATGGACATCAGAAGCAGGGCGTGTGCAGACACTCAGCTGAGCCAAATCCTCACCAAAGACAAAGTTGTCTGGTCTGAAGATCTGTCCAAAGGGCCCGGACCGCACAGAGTCCATGGTGCCAGGCTCCAGGTCGACCAGCACAGCACGGGGAACATATTTCCCACCTTGAGACAAACACAGGGATGTTGGGCATCTGCATTGGGAGCTAGTTTAGCATTTATTGGCCTATTGAAGAGCCTGAAACTGGTCCAGTTGAAGATGGTAAATAATAAATTTACCTACAATTATATTCCATTGCATCTATGCATCTTTTCTTTTGCATTTGCATTGTACGTGTATATAAGGTCGGGCATTTTAAGCAGCGAGTGAATCCAGTGAATTGGCACATTTTAAAGCAGGGCGTAGGAACCACAGGCCGCAAACACGGCAAAAAAAAAAAAACGTCAAGGTCTTTGCATTCCCAGTATATGTTGGTCCATCTATTTCTATATGGCAACGGGTAACTAAATCGACTTGCAACTGTGCATGTATTGTCTTGCTCTACGGGTTGTGTGTGGCGTGTACATGTACGCAAGGGATGTGGCGCCAAGAGACGGTGAAACAAGCGCTCTTTTCCGAGCAGCGCGTCGGCCCATTTCGTGTGTCACGCCCTGAATCCACTGCGCCTCCTCTGCGCCACACCACATATATTACCTGACGCCTCGTTGTAATAGACGTTAATCCTCTCCAACTGCAGGTCGCTGTCCCCCTGGTACGACCCGGTGGGGTCGATGCCGTGCTCGTCGCTGATCACCTCCCAGAACTGAATTACGGAGAAAGGAAAAATGTAGTGTTAGCTTAGCAACTAGCCGCAGACACAATGGGTGTCTATGTGCGCTGAAGCTAATGTTAGCTTTAGCGCAATGACGTGACGCCCCGAAAATATAGATTCTATTTAATTCATTAAAAGCGAAACAAAAATGTCGTCACCTTTGCTCCAATTTGGTTGCCACATTGGCCGGCTTGTAAGTGAACGATTTCCCTCATTTTTTAAAAAGATTAGCTATTTCAACAGAGCGACCGGTACTCGTAACAGGACTCAAGTAACTGAAGCGCTGACGAGCCGCGCTGCTTATACATAACGGGGAGATGAGCCCTATTGGCTGGGCTGCACGTCCATCACACCAACAAGGGATTTAATTGGTCGACAAAAACCCGTGCTGTCGTCTGATTGGACATTATTTTGGGTCGGTTCAATGTTGCTAGTGGTAACAGAAAATGAAGCGCATACACACAAACAGCAACGCACTGCGTGTTTCTGCACGATTCATTGCCATTTTGACATTTTCCAAATAACACGGTGTATAAGAAGTACACCGCGTAGTGTGTATTTTCGGCAAGAAAAAACTAAATAAATATATTTTCTCCGTTTTGTAGTTTAAAAACATGTACTAGGTTGCTATATTACAACATTACAGCCCGTGATGTTGCAGTAATAATACAATGACTCCAACGACTGTCTTTGTCTAAACGGCGCATGCGTGGTCCAGAACTGGCTCGCCAGAACGTCCTCGCCCAGCTCCTCTCTCCAGACCTGGAGGAACTAGGCGATCTGTTCAGGGCTTCAGTTCAGTGATACATTTAAAAATATATATATTTATTGCCTTCCGACCCACAAATGGTGAAAAGAAGATAACCCCATCCGTTTGTTTTGGGCTGCCTGAATCAGAAAACATTTGATTCAGTAATCCGTTCGGATCTGTCTCAGGCAGGGGCATTGGCATAATCCGACGTGAACACAGCCCTCCCACTATTTGAAATTCTGCGGAACAACTAAACTGACGCAATTTTCTAACCCTGAATGCATGCATTTGAACCCTGAGCCCCCGGTAGCATGAAGCGAGCGAAGCACTCCAGCTGCTCGGTGGCGGGCTGCACAGAGCAGCATGTTTCTCTCCACCGCCTCCCGGCCTCGGGGGACAGAAGAGCGGAGTGGATGGACTTTATTTTTGACCGCAGCCCCCCGGCCACCACCGTGGGCGGGAAGCTGCTGGTGTGCGCCCACCACTTTCTGCCCCACTGCTTCACCAACTTGGGCCAGTACAACGCGGGGCTCTCGGCGAGGCTGTGCCTAGAAGAGGGGTCGGTGCCCACCCTCCGCCGCAGAACCGCAGGCGAGGGACATGTGAGTGTGTTCACAAATAGGCCTAATCCTCCTCCTCTGTGTTTCTTTGAGAAGAGCTGAGACCAACCCGAGATTCTGAAACCGCCTGGAAGGGCTAATCGCACCTGGTGGTATAATAGGTGTCATTTAAAACATTCCCATTGCTGAGGCCAACTTGTACTCAGGGAGATCTCTCGATCTAAAAAGGAGTGGGATCCACCCCGGTGCTATGGATGGCGTCATGCGTCACGAACCAGTTGACTTCCTATGTCCACACAGACAGGGGATGGGTCTCTGTCAGAGATTGGCTGATAGGGGGTCGTCTCTGTCTACAATTTATTCATAGAAATATGAGAAGGACGTATCATGTTGCCATATTCAACTAAATCTATCAAAATAAAAATGTAAAATATGTTCAAATATGACATGCACACTAGCATGTTATTCTACCTAAATGTCTGCAGAATTCAAATAAATGTGTTAAAATTATTAAAATGGAATTGATTTTACTGCATGTTGTAAGCATAGGATTGCAAGGTAAGAGCGGGTCTGGCAACAGGAAGGTTGCTGGTTCGATCCCCGGGCTTGAGGTGTCCCTGAGCCAGTCACCTAACCCTAACTGCTCCTGGTGTGTTGGTTGTTACCTTGCATGGTTGGCACTGCCGTCTCTGTATGAATGGGTGAATGTGAGACAACTGTAAAGCGCTATATACTTGCAATCCATTAACCATTTAACATTCTTTCTTTGTGATATTAGAAATAACCCATTCATTGTTACTGCTCTTGGTATTTTAGGTAAGCACATCTGGACAGCTGGCTCGGGTGCAGCATGTGGCCTGCCAGACAGACCCACCACCAAAGATGTGCACAGTTGGCACACAGCTTTCTGCGAAAACTCTACGACCTCACTTCAAAAGTATAGGTTTGTTGACCCACAGCTACTTTGTTATTCAAGATTCAAGAACTTTATTTGTCACATACACGTACAGGATATGCATTGAATGATTGTCATTCGTTATGTTTTTGTTTCTGTAGTTTCAACATGTTCAACTTGTAATTGCTTCTCATTTGTGAATTTGATGTGACGAAGGGGATATATAATGTCTATTTGTATGTATCACAGGCGTGCAGAAAACGGTGTCCTGCACAGATGTTGGTGTTGGCACCTCAAAAGTTGCCCCTCAACGCTTATGTTCATCAGCACCTATGAAGAGGCCACATAAGAGACCTCGCTTGGAGCTGAAGGAGGAAGTGGAGGACCCTTTAGAATGCAGTTCCTCTGCGAACATTGCAGATCCACTGTGTTCCTCATATGATCCACAGGATTCCTCAAACGATCCTACAGGCTCTGTCACTGAGTCAGTAGACGTGATGTGAGTTACTCAAAATGTAAGATAAACATTATTTTGTCTCTAGCAGTATGGAAATTGATTGTTTTTATGTGAAACCTTTGTTGTTCTAATAGAATGGAATCTTCCACCCCGGTCCATAAGACGCCAACATATATTGTCTATGAAAACTGCCTGCTGCAGCTGTTCGAGGTCTGCCCCATGTGCACGCAGGCTTCAGACGTGCGAACAAGAAGGTTGGGCACGTTCCTCTCCATAGAACAGAAGTGCCCACACTGTCAGTTCTCCAGAAGATGGAATAGTCAGCCTGTTCTTGGAAGCACTCCTGCCGGGAACCTCCAACTATCAGCTGCGGTGTATGCCACTGGTGCCTCCTTCTCCAAAGTTGAAAATGTAATGGATAAAGACTTAACTATAATCTACCTCCCCCACACCAGAAGCATTACTGGGGGGAAAAAGTGCTTATACGGTCTCCGTTTCTAACCTCAGATATTCCGGGCAATGCAGCTGAAGATGTTCCAGTACGACACCTTCCGAAGGCACGCCCGGATGTACATAGAGCCTGCAATCGTGCACAGGTGGAAGACAAGGCAGGCGGCCATGTTGGAGCAGCTGAGTCAACAGCAGAATGTCGTCCTAGGTGGTGACTTGAGGGCCGTCATTCTGACTGTGTCTTACATATTATAATCATGCTTTGGTTTAGAGAAGGGGATACATCATAATATATAATATATCACAATATATAATAATAATAATAATATACCATACCATAATAATTTCATGGTATATGAAATGTAATATTATTTTAAAGTAATATGATATATTTATTTTTGAAGGCTATTCTGCTAAGTTTGGCAACTACGCAACGATGGACCTGAGGAGCAACACCGTTATTGATCTGCAGCTGGTTCAGGTGAGTGAGAAGATACGATCTGTAATCAATTGAACTACGCTATTGGGAAATTGTTGTCTTTTCATGACGAATTCCGGGTAAAAACACCAACGCTGTATATCTTCATTCAACCCGAGTTAGCTGAACGTAGTGATGGAGTAGGCAAGGAAGAGAATCCATTTAAAGGCAGCGCACAGCTCTAGCTAACAGAACCCATTAACCAGTTGTATAGTAAACACACTTAAACAATGACATAATATCAATATTATCCACAGGAGTCTGTTTGGAGGGTCAGTTTGGGGAAATTGATAGAAGATGTGAAATAAAAGCTATAGCCTACCTTTTGCAGGAAGGGGGAACTGTGTAGGGGAAAGGGGGTGAAAAGTGTAAATATGCTTACAGACAGGAAAGACTGCTTATTTCAATGCTAATGAGTGTGATAAACGAGGTAAATAATGGCAATGAAATCCTTCATTATGTTTAGTAAGTCCTGAAATGAAAAAAATCTTAATGGTAAATCATGCTATTTTCTTGTATAATCAGAGCAATGAAGTAGGTGGGAGTTGCCACATGGAGAAAGAGGGTCTGAAGAGGACCCTGGCCCTCCTGGAGTCCCGTGGGGTGACCTTCCATAGTATCGTCACACAGCCTCGCCCTCAAATACATCAATTCCTCAAGCAGGCCAACATCACACACTACTACGACGTCGGGCACATGGAAAAGGGTATGATTTCCTGTGTTTTGGTGTAAGGGGGAAAAAAATTATCAGTGTAATAAATACAGTTGCCTTTTGGGAGTCTTTGTCCGCACAGTGTTAATTATCATAATCATCCATGTGTTTCACAAGTTTATCACGGATTGGTGTTTTCGTTATTTTACAATTGGAGCCAATTCTATACATTTAGCAATAATTGAAGGCATATCGTTTTCCAAATTATTTATAGCTAATATTGGGGGGGAGATTTGTATTCAATTTATCCTGTATATCTGTGCATGACTGAAATACCATTTTCGTATAATTAGGACTGTCCAAGAAACTGCTCACGATATCCCAGAGCAAGGACTGTGAGGAACTGAAGAAGTGGCTTCACAGTATAAAAAACCACATGTACTGGACGGCAGCATCTTCAACGTCGGGGCCAGAGCGGGTGGCAAAGTGGACCTCCATGCTGAATCATGTCCAAGACATCCATACCCATGAAGACCCTGTTTTCCCCCGGTGTTTGCATCCGCAACGCACATCAAGGGACAAGAGCAAATGGTTGAGAGCAGGTGGGTTCACCCAATACACATGTGAAATGTAAAGTGTGTATGTACATTTTACCATGTCTTGCACGTATCGGCTGTTTTCCTTTACAAAGATGTTTAAACACTTTGAAATGACGCAAGCGATTTTCTTTGTTCCAGGAACACCAGCCTTCTACAGATTAGAGAAGGTGTTGACTAACGAAAGGCTTCTGCAAGACGTGGCGAAGTTGAGCCCTCACCACCAGACCTCGTCGCTGGAGGCCTTTCGTAGCGTCGCACTGCGTTTTGCGCCCAAGAACGTCCTCTTTCCTTTTCTTGGCATGTTATGCAGGTAAATAAATAATCAGTCGGAAGTAAATATATACACTCAGCATCAATGAAAACTTAACACTTACAATACCACTCTAGTTTTAGCTTAGAGTTTAGTATTTGTATTTACTACTCATACTTGAGTAGTAATGAGCAAAACAAGTGAAATCTGGGTGGTTGTTTTGTCATTGACCTACGGTCACACCTGACTGCACTTGCATTGCCATTAGAGCAATGTCGTTGTGCTCGTTGTGTTTGCTGCCAATCCTGTGAGTTTTTGGGATTGGTTCTTTTTCTCTGTAATAAGCTATGCTGAAAAAAGACGCCGGTTCAACGAAACCCAGGCTGTGAGGGATAGAGCACGTCCTGGACGCGAAAGAGTGACGACTGAGGCCGACGACCGTTACATTGTGATGCAGCACCTGCGGGACAGGTTCCAGACGGCTGCAGAGACTCCAGGCAGGCGCCAACCACGCATCAGTACCAGTACCGTACGTCGGCGCCTGCATTCTGCCAACTTAGCGGCCAGAAGACCCAGAATTGGACCTGTCCTGACCAATGAAAGTCGCCAGAATCGTGTGGAATGGGCTCGGCGTCACCTACCCTGGACTCAGGCACGCTGGCGTGGAGTCCTCTTCTCTGATGAGTCCAGATTCTGTCAGTACAGGAGCGACGGACGTCAGCGGGTGTGGCGCTGCCCTGGGGAGAGTTATGCGCAGTGCTGCATGCGTCAGCACGATCGATGGGGTGTGGGCTGGCATCTCTGCCAACCATAAAACCCCACCGGTCATCATTAATGGCAGCCTCACTGCCAGACGTTACAGTGACGAGGTGCTGGAGACAACGTGTGTGCCGTTCATCAGGAATCATCCTGAGATCAACATTCTGCAGCAGGATAACGCCCGCCGCCCGCATGCTGCACGTGTCACCACAGCGTACCTCGAGCAACAGAACATCGATGTGCTGGACTGGCCGCCATACTTGCCGGATCTCTCACCCATTGAGCACCTCTGGGACCAGCTGGGACGACGTGTCTCTCAACGTGTGCCTCAGCCCAGGAATCGCCAGGAACTGGTGGATGCGTTGCACCAGGAATGGGCAAACATACCCCAGGACAATGTTGGACGTCTTATACGGTCAATGCGTAGACGTTGTGTGGCCTGTCTTGATGCTAATGGCGGTAACACGAGATATTGAAATGTCAGGAATTTGGAAATTGGGTATGTCATTGTTAAATGTCAATACAATTATGAAATTGTGGACTTTTTCTTGATTTCTTTCAAAACTCATCAGAAAAATATCCATACTAACCGAATATAAAAGTTCAAGTACCTACATCAAAAAAATCCGACCACACATATAAAATTACCAGTGTTAAGTTTTCATTGATGCTGAGTTTACATATTATCGAAGAAATGGCTAAATACACATATGAGCTCCATCGTATTTCATAAGTTATTATTTTGCCTCCCCAAGACTGTACCTGGCAGCCTTGCACTTCAACGAAAACGCCGGGCATCCCCAAGCAACCGCCTCAGCCGGTGAGCCGCTAAGTACGGTTGACCTCCCAAAACACCAGAAGGGAGAATGCACAGTAAAGCCAGTGAAAGCAGTCGCAACCTTCTGTAAGTTTGACATGGTTTTATTCCACAGTCAAAAGTCAAAATGTGCAAACAGCCATCAGACCATAAAATTAAATAATAAAGTATATGTCCTTCATCATGAAAAGAACTAATAATGAAAACAATATAAATAGTAAGAATGTGCAACAGGGCTATTGGGCAAAGTATCCATAATCCTTTTTGTCATTATGATTCCAGATTACGTGGATGAACTGTTGGACCTCATCTTCGGCAAGGTGTTCCAGGACCCAGCCCCCTATGTAGATGAGGTGCTGAAGATCGCCATACCTGAGGATCTCCGTGCCCAGTTTGAGAGACCAGACCGGCTAGAGGTGATGGCCAACTACAATCCATCAGGGTTTGGCCACACTGCATATCAAGTGCAGGCCTGAAGCTCCTGCGTGTCTCTTCCCTGAGCCTCAGGGGAGCTCTATGTGTATCCATAGCACCACGCAGCAGGGTGGTTCCACACTGACTCTCCGGGCCCAGAAAGCCTCGACACCAATGGACCAAGCTTCTGTAGGTCAAGGGTCTGTCAAGGCTGAGCAAAGCGGACAATTTATAAACAATTTATAGTGTGAGGTGTTTGCAGACAATCCTACACCCCTACCTGGCCCACTTTTACATTGACCTCCTTTTTGTCCCCCCAGTTCTATGCTCGTACGTCTTGGCACAATTATCATGATTTTTAATAAAATAGTACTTTGCACTTTGTGTAGCATCTTGTATGTTTGTACATCCCGGCACTGCAAATAGTAGTTAGCATTGTGTAACATTTTATCCTAACTATCTTACTGTTAATAGAAAGGGGCCAACCTAGCAATTATGGAAAGACACAGGCAATATAGTGAATAATCCAGTTTATTGTTGAAGTTGCTGTCGACATTGTAGCAATGTCCGTTGCCACAATGCCATGTGTGGCTTTAGTTCAGGGCTCCTCCAAGGACACAGGCAGGTTATGGTGTTGTAATCCGGTTTATTGTCAAAGTGCAGGTAAAGTAAAATTATCTGGAGCAGATGTTACATGTGCTAGTTAGCATGCTAGTGCTCCCAAGTGTGTGTGTGTGCTGGTGGCTGACTTGACCTGTGGTGCACTGATTGCCCAATGCACCACATGCGCCACGCAATCCCACAGACATGTAAAATGGGAAACGCAGATTGTGCATGCTAGCACTTCCTGTGTGTGTGTGTGTGTGTGTGTGTCCTGATGGCTCGTTTAACATGTGGGCCTTGATTAGGCAAACAGTCTAGCTAGCAAACCCACACTCAACAATATTGTTTCACTCTTTCAACAAATGTACTGTATTTGGACATAAAGGCCGATAGTCTGCTCTGTATGTTTAATGTCTTCTGGAGAGAACACATTCAAACACACAGATTCGAGGCCACGATGATCCACAAATGCATGTTGGTTGGCTTTTAAGCTGCTAGTCTTGTAACCTAGACAATTTAAAAGCTTAAGTGATGTGGAATATAGAAAAGATAATCACTCTGTAATTACACCAATTCACACTACCTGTGGGATCTCCCTGCAGCATACATCCTCTGGCTCTGTAGGCATTGTTGCACACTTCCCCTGTGTGTCAGGAAATGTATGTAATGTAATGTTTTAAGGGACAACATTGCAGGTGTAGTTCAATTGAATGTTTTGCTATTTGATATAGGTTGGTCAAAATGATAGAAACACATGTCAGTACAACATAATTCATAATTCAACAAACTGCAGCTTCCAAAATGAACACAAATGACAAACAAATACTAAATATAAAATGGTGTTACACTGCATTTATTTTTAGCTCAATGCTCCTAATAAATTGGCTGCAAGTGTAGGTCACCAAATGCTACCAAATGTATAACACGAAGTACATTATGTTTAAACGCTGTTATAAATGGTAAACATACATTAGAATGAGTTGTGAGGTGTTTGCAGACAATCCTACACCCCTGCCTGGCCCACGTTTACATTGGCCTCGAAATGCTCAGATCCCCCCAGACGACCATAAGGGATTTAATGATGTGATTCAATGAATTAAAACTATTTGTTTACGATAGCTCAAATACATTGTACATGCCAATACGATATTGCAAAGGTAGAAAGACCGAAATATATTCGCCGTGATTACAATGGACCTCATTCTCGAACGCAGTTAAGAAGAAATTTCTTCTTAGCTCCACTTACGAAGTTCCTGGGACAATTCTGGCATTCCTGAATGGTTTCTTATCTGGGATTGGTTCTCAGCTAAGAACAGGATTAAGACTGCTTTTACGAAAAGCAGTCGTAGCGACCTATTTGGAGTGCGTCCATGTTCTTAAGGGCTGAATTTGTGAGAAATCATTGGTGATTGCGTTCACATCAATTCTACAGACATCCTCGGATGTAAATAATTATAATAATAATAATAATAATAAATACGAGAATATTTGTAGGCTATCAATAATTACGTTTCACATGCATAGTCATGATTCTACGAGGCATCGTGATGTCCTAAAATAAATAAAAGCACGACACGAACACTGCAAATGGCAGTGAATAAATAAATAAGCACTAAACTCAATCGCGTGGATATAGACATAGGAGAATAGAATTGACACATCTACATTCTGTGAATGAACATGTGAATATCCATAACTAAAATATATCATATGGGCCTACATAATATACATAATATACATAATATACATACTATACATAATATACATACATACTATATACACCATATACATAATATACATACTATACATAATATACATCATATACATCATATACATACTATACATACATACATCACATACATCATATACATCATATACATAATATACATCATATACATAACATACATCATATACATAATATACATCGGGCCCAAGGGCGTATTGTTGTTTAGGACGTTGGTGGTGACATCACAGATATTGCGCCAAGGATGCGCAATTACGCTCCCGTGAGGCGCGCGTCGGGCTCCGAGTCAGCGTCTCTGGAGGGGGGAGGGGGGCACTCTGTTTATTTGCGGTTCTGATGGGGAGGGGGGGGGGGTGTGGATATCGCTGGATATTGGTGGGGACATGTCCCCAGCGTCCCCACTAAATTCTACGCCCATGATAGGCCCTATCAAGATTCACAAGTAGTCTACTCATGTATTTAACTCAACTGTACAATTGAATCTGCTCTCAGTCGTCTATTGTTATTTTTTATTGTTGGTTCTATTTTCTTTAGCTTGCTTAGTGTGTACATTGTAAGAGCCAGTGGAGAAACATTCCACTGCTCATCTTACTGGTAAGATTTTGTGACATGTGACTGGTTTGGCCGGTGCACCATCGGTTTTCACTGTTCGCTTTGTCATGATTCTGTGTGCACACGGTCCTGTTGTTGCCCTGAGCTGGCGGGGCGTGTCTGTATGCTAATTCAGGTGTACGAGCACGCGCGTTCCGTTTAAGAATGAGTGGCATTCCTCATCGGGGGCGCGCAGCTAAGAACACTTTTGCGGTTTAAGAACACATTTCCCCGCGTTCATGAATCCGGCGGACAGATTTCTTCAGTTTGTTTTTACGAAGTTCGTAAGAAGATATTTAAGAAGACACTTCTTGTATCCTACAGTATTATTGCTCAAAAGAAAAATGCACCTAGCAGAGGATGGTTTCGATCCATCGACCTCTGGGTTATGGGCCCAGCACGCTTCCGCTGCGCCACTCTGCTACGAGTGGGATCGGACTATGTACATCATGTATTGAGAATATACAATCGATTTAAAAAAATGTATCGAGTTAATCATAATAGTAATCGTATTTTAAACTTGTGATTAATGATGATTAATCACAAGTTTAAAATACTAGTATTTACTTTTATGTTGGATTTTGGGGGGAAATAAAACAATTACATGTGTGCTGTAAGAAATCCATCACAAACTGGTAAGAGAAAGAGGGTTTTTTTTACTTCATTATAACATCTCACAACATGAATTGCACTTAATTAGCAAACAACCACATAAGGAACAGTAAGAGTAAGAGCAAGAGTAACATCTGCTGCAAAGTGAATGTAAACAGCTTGTCTGTAAAGTAACATCTCAGTAAGTAAGTGGGCATGTTTAAAAAACTGAATGCCATTGTTTCTTTGAAGAGACAAAGTGAACAGTCCCTTTTCACATTCTTACTTATAAATAAATTAAATAAATAACATTACTTGAATAACATTGAAACAGTTTGAACTTGTGTGACATGACTCCAGTCAACCTAAAGTCTACTCTTCTTTTAACCAGGTTTTCAGGTGACAGAGCTGACCTCTTCTTCTGCACAATGTGGCCTGCCAGAGAAAACAGTCTCTCACATGGCTCTGTTGAAGCAGGTGTAGCTAAGTACCTTTGTGCAATATGGGCCAGCTTAGCATGGGCACCTTTGTGTACTGACCACCACTGTAGTGGACATGCCTCTATGCTGACACTGGGCTCTGCCCTACACCTGTCTAGAATGTTGTCTGTGGATGGTGCCTCATCATCAGACTGACTCCATCAGTAGGAGGCCCATCTTCTTCTTTGGTGGCTCAGATTTGGTGGCTCCATTTCCTCTGTGGAGGGCTGTGGTGCAGGTTCCCTGTCCTCAGCTTTCGCCACACCTCTTCCCTCTCTGCTCTGGGCAGGAACTTGAGGTCCTTGAATGTGGGATCTAGAGGTGTTGCTACCTTAAGCCATGACATGTTTGTGTTCTCCTTTCGTGTGTTTAGGTCCTCTGTGAATGCAGCCTTGAAGCGCACAACATAGCCAGGGTCAACATCTGAGGCCTTCATTGTACACAAGAGGTGGCAGAGTGCAGGCAGCACCTCAGAGCAGGACACATATTTGTCACCACCCAGGAGCTCAGTGACATACATTAACATTACTTGAAACAGTGTGAACAAACACACAAGACCAACAGAATGAATCACTACACTTTTCATTCAGATAACACCCATTTAGGGGTCAGGCCTAAAATAATTTCTAAAATACAATAATCTATTATACTAATTGGATTTGTCATAAATAAAAATTTAAGAGGATAGGGAAATCATATTACTTGCATGGCTCCAGCAGTGTTTCCAACTTTACCAGCCTTTCATATTCAGCTGAGGTTAGCATGGTTAACTTGGACCCGCTTTATTATCATCTCGAGAGTTGAATTCCAGCGTGTTGGTACATCCTGGACGAGTGACTCCTCTTCTTGCCCATGAGATGCTTGCTGAACTTTCAGCTCTGCGATGTTTGCTGGACTGTGTTTAAAATGTCAGACAATTTTCCGACACTTGGCTAAAGCATCAACAAACCCGCTGTCACAGAGAATCACTGTGTGTAATGTGTGCTACACAGGGCATATGCTCTTGCTGCCGCTATTATATTGCGAGCACTATCTGTTCGTACAGTGGTGCTCTTGTCCGTGATCTCCCACTCCTGTGCAACTTCAACAAACTGGCTATTGCATGCTCTGCATGATGCAGAATGTAAGAGTTCATATAGCATGTAGGGCAAAAATAGTGATTATATTCCCTTTATATGTATCATACAATTCTCCCATAATTTTCAATGATGATCCTGTAATCCTTGGGTGTTTCGGGTCGTTCTACATCATAAACCCTTCCATGTGACCCAGCCGGTGCTGATCAGACCCCAGCTTGTGTTCAGATGGCTAGCTACTTGTGCCTTCCATGGGTCTCCTCTTTTAAGCCACAGCCATCTTGAGGCCCTCTCTGTCACATCAGTTGTGCTGCAGATGTCTCTACTTTTCCTCTTTCCCGCAAAGCCCAAATTGCTGAAGGCTTTGTCTAAAGACGGGCTGTGACCCAGACGGCTGGGTCTCCATCCAGCCTTCTGGCAGTTGCTGACCAGTCCTGCGTACTTGGAGAGCTTCCTTTCAAAGACCTCTTCCAAGCGATCTTCCCATGGAACTGTCAACTCCAGCAGCAGAACTTGCTTTGTGGTCTCAGACCTCAGGGCAATGTCTGGTAGCAGGGTGGTGGCTGCGATATTGTTGGGGAACTTCAGCTGCTGTTCAACGTCCACCAACAGCTGCTAGTCCCTCGCTGAGGTCAGGATGCCTGCAGATGTTCTTTTGGTGGGAATTGGCTGCTCCACAGCTCTGACAAAGGTGATGGCCTGCTTGGCGATGGACTGCTTTTCCCACTCAACTCCTACGCTGATGGTTTCAGCAATGGTCTTTAGGTCCTGATGAAGAACTGTCTCCTCCACTGCTGCTCTCACCTCTTCCTGAACTATGTGGCGCCTTTCCATCCCTCTGCTGATGTGGGGAGTTCTAACTTGGCCTCGTGTGACAACACCCGGCAGCCTCCTGTGACGCAGCCTTGCCTCTGCTTCCTGAACAGCTTCCTCTGCCCCCCACTTCCTGCCAGTCCTCACTTTGATCCATGCTTTAGCCACCTTCGGATCATTTGAGTCCCTGTACTGTACCACTTCTCTTGCTCTTGTTACCTTGAATTCCTCTGCCAAGGATTTGAAGGGCAGTTGCAGTTAGTTGTGGTGTCCATAGAGTGCGATGCTGCTCAGGCTCTTTGGCAGCCCCAGCAATATCCTGAGGTGGTTGCTGACCCTCCTCTCTAAGGTTTCAACCGTCTATGCAGATCGGAACTGCATAGACAAGCAGGGACCACAGGATTCGGGGTAGAATTCCATGCTGATACACCCAGGCTTTGAACTTCCCAAGGAGGCCACAGATTTCAGCCAGCTATCCAACTCAGTGCAGGCCGCCCGAATGGATGTTATAGGCAGCACACTTTCGGGCCCTTTCACGCTGCCGCCTCCAATGCCACTCTGCCCGACGGAGGACCCTGATTCTTTCATAGGATGCACATCAGCTGAGCAAAGCCAATGCGTTCCTCTTCTCCTGTCTCCTTGTACTGGGACTTCAGCGTTTCCTCTCCTGCCTGATGTTGTGGATCCTCACCGCTCTTGTTCTTTGAGGAAGGTGTTCTAGAGCCTTTCTTCTCCTCTTCTCCGAACCATTCTGCTGCAATGCTGACAATGATTGTTGTCATGGCTTGTAGCTTCCCATCAGCGTCTCGCCTCACCTCCAGAATTTGGTCGACATCTTCGTCAAACTGCTCCCACAGTGAAGTCATGTTAGCTGCCTAGGAGGTTCTTGGCGGTTCCGGGCACTATGGGGTGACGGAGAAATGTTGGGGTCACCAGTGTGGAAATTGGGAATAACTCTAGAATGACAATTCCTCACGAGACATGAACTTGCATTGTTTATTGAGTCAGCCCAATGACCAAAAGAACACATTGCAACAAATCAGGACAAGTCTGTGAAACCCGACATCACAACAACCCGACCAGTGTTTACATCACTCCTCTTAAAGGTTCCGTCTCTCAAAACACCGACAGGCAAACCACAACCCTGCATGTAGAACGCACACACACAGCCGTAACACTGCATGTAGAACACGTAACACACAATCGTAGGGTGAAGTAGTCCTCTACACTGGTGATATTTAGGCAAAACTTCCCTTTTGGGATAACCGTGTTCTACCCAGAATGCTATAGCAAGTTTACGTCTTCTACCCAGAATGCCCTAGCATCAATCTTTATAAACAGAGATGGTTGTCAAGGCAACCATCGCTACAGTCTACAGGGAAACTAGTTCTCCAGACGATCCTCTCGGATACAACTGCGATTGAAAAACACAACACAGTCTACGGTACGCACACAATTCTGTGTCGATCATTCATCTAGCTTTTGTATTAAAATTGTTTCACGCAATGTTCAATAACACAACACTTCCCAAATGTTGTGTTGTAAATCGAAATGATGATTGAACCCTGATGTGTTTTATTTGTTTCACAGACATAGAAAGTCTGAAATAAATTGAGACAACAGTTACTTCATTGTGCAGGCCTCTGTGTGTATAGTGCAGCACACACACACCAGTGTGTGGGTGCTGGTGTGTGTACTGGAACCAAGGGATTAGTTTACACTAATGATCCTATTGTCCCATGGCCCCCTGAACACACTGGCCCTAGTGGGAAGCACTGGATGCAATACAAAGAAATGGGAGTCTTGATATACAAGAAACTGTTCTCCCCACATCTTTTCTGTGACATATATTAAACATAAACTGAACAACGCTTATACTTTGCACAGTTAAATGTCCCTATGAAATAAAATGTGAACTTTAATTATTTGTTTCATCATGAACTTGCTTTCAAGCCCAGCACGGAAGCGTGCTGGGCCCATAACCCACAGATCGATGGATCGAAACCATCCTCTGCTAGGTGCGTTTTTCTTTTGAGAGTTTTACAATCAGAATGACATTCACAATATGGCTCCTCATACTTCCAAAAACATTATATGTTGATGTCATCTCTGTCATCTTCATATTCAACTAAGACTGAGGCACACCTTCAGATATCCGCCTTCCACAATGGACATAATTAAACAGCTGGTATTCTTAGTCTATATTTTCCACATCCTCCAGGGGGTGACTCCATTTCTGCTGCCCGTCGCCCTGGGTAACTTGGTGGAGCGAGCAGGAGAGATCCTCCCTCAGCATGGAGTCTGCCTGTAGTGTTGTTGAGGTGAGCCGTTCGTAGGTCTGGATCTCACTATAGCTCACATAAGCCAGTTGCAGCCAGGCTAAGATCAAGGAAGTCTAAATTAATTAAATAGAAATATGCAAATCCACATCTGGGAAACCTTGTAATACCCTCAAAAGATATAGAAGACAAACAAGACAAGACAAGTGCTGCAAGGGTGAAGATACTAAGTACTTTTATTATTTCACGTGTCGGTACAGGAGTCAGTCAATAGCCAGACATTTCATTAGATTAGAGAGAATTCAACAGCCAGCCGTCTTCATCAAAGTGTCTGCCACACTATCTCAGAGATTTACATGCGTTTGTTATCAGGGCTGGGAGCATCAGGGAAATGGTTAGCTGATTATAGCATTTGTATCGTTGTCTTCTTCCATGCTGATAGATAAGAGAGACGAAAAAGGAAGCAGCACAGTTGAATTAATAGGAGAAAACATTTGAATTGAGGGCATTCTATTGTTTTTCTATTGTTAGTTTTTCCCCATGGATTATGAGTTTCATTATTTCAATATTTAACTTGCTACCACATGCTACCGAAATCAGAATGTGTGCAAACAAACACACCCTTTGTTTGGTTCAATGGAGCCCATGGGATTAGCGGCCTACACCAACTCATGATGTCAGAACTGAACTACACCACTCCTTTTCTGGCAACGCTGGATCATCTCCATGACAATGGTGGCTTCCTGCAGAGGGACCGCCTCCTCGGGCTGGGGTCTAGAAAGAGAAAAGTTTGGTAAACACAGGAAAAAAGGTAATATTTACAAGGCAAAGGCAAAGACAAAGACACACACACAAAAGTGTTACCAATCACCATAGTGACATACACTAATGGGGCATTTCTTACTGGAAAAAGTGTGGGTGAATATAAATTCAATGTTTTACAGAAAATGACAAAGTAATTGTATCTTTTATTGATTAGAGTATTCAGATATGAAGTGCTGTGGATGCTAATCACAGATCCAGAAGTTCTGACAATGCTATAGCTGATGTTAATGTTAGTTAGTCTGCCTCGTGAGACTCTGTGGAAGCATACTGCTGTATAAATCCATTCAGTTTCAACTTAATTCAGTGAAACCGAGTGTTTTAAACATCCTTGTTTTTTGGAGGGAACCCACAATCGTACACAAATACTTCGTCATGTAGTACAACATTGTTTTACTGCAGCCATTTTACTGAGCCGTGATACAAAGTAACTATCAAGAATTGTAATGTGTGGTAGGAGGAGAATTTGTGTACCCGAGTATTCCAGCAGACATCTTCTCCATGATGTCCTTCAGAATGTCTACCAGAGGCTGTTAAGACTGACACAACATGAACATGTATGATCATCTGTGCTGGTTACGTTTACATACATTTGTGGGGAACGGTACCTGCAAAGCAAGCACAAGTATATGAACCTTTTAAGTGAAGGATATTACGGAAGCGCATTGCATTTACAAAAGAAAAATCTCAAAATGTTAAGTTCTCATAATTATTAGAAAATATCTCATAATTATGAGATCAGGATCTCTGTAATAGTTTGATTTTCTCGACAACCGTTGTTTGGATGAGCGGTTCTCAAGAAAGCTGTAAGCAATCAGTCCGTTCCAAACAGGCAAGGAAGGGGAACTGCACTGGTTGGTGTATTGCCCTATTGCCGAATGCATCTCATAATTACGAGATATTTTCTTGTAATTACGAGATGGTTACTTATAATTATTTGATTGGTCGCTCTGTGCCTGGTGTGACATCAGTGTGTCGTACTGTACCCGCTAGTGACACATACAGGGCATAACAAAGCTGTTTTAGCATGTCTCCAGTGAGTTGTTGAAGATGCCCGTGAACACCGGAGACAGCTGATTAGCACAGTGCTTCAGGGTGGAGGGAGAGACAGAGTCTGGTCAGGCTGCTTTGCGGGGGTTCTGTCCTCCTCATCATTAAATTGCACCTTTTAATTGCCACAAACAATTAGATCTGCCCCCTCCATTGATATTTTTGAAACCCGGCTAAAGACTCATCTCTTCTCGTTTGCCTCTTAATTAGCCAACGTGACAATATTCCTGACCACACTCCGCCTTCTATTTGTTTGGATTTTATTGTTGTTTGTGTAATGCCATTTGTGTTGAGGATTTCATTAAGATATTCTATGCTTTTATTAATTTACTTATATTATTATATAATTTACATTATTTATGTCTGTTATTATGTTTGATCATTACTGTGTTATAACTGTGTTAATCTCTCTGTAAAGCACTTTGGTCAAAGTTTGTTGTTTTCAAATGTGCTCTATAAATAAACTGACGACTTGCCTTATATATATATGTATTTGTACATATATTTTAATTGAACATTAAACTTTCTGTGTAATGTTCAATGTTATGCACCAATTTCACAAAAGCACATTCTATTCTATTGTTTGTAAAAACTAACACAATAAAGCTGATTCTGATTCTGATTGTTATTCTGATTCTAAAGGATACGCAGGTATCGTCCTTGTTGTGCTGTCGACGCGGTCCAGACCTCCGGGTTGAGGAAAGCCACAGAGGCCGACTTCAAATGGAGCAGTCGGCAATCTGGGGGATCAAGCTATCAGGAGAGAGATACACGTGGTCATATTAACAACACACATCCCCTACGAGAGACACGTGTTCATATTAACAACACACATCCCCTACGAGAGACACACGTGTTCATATTAACAACACACATCCCCTACGAGAGACACGTGTTCATATTAACAACACACATCCCCTACGAGAGACACACATGTTCATATTAACAACACACATCCCCTACGAGAGACACACATGTTCATATTAACAACACACATCCCCTACGAGAGACACACATGTTCATATTAACAACACACATCCCCTACGAGATACACGTGTTCATATTAACAACACACATCCCCTACGAGAGACACACATGTTCATATTAACAACACACATCCCCTACGAGAGACACACATGTTCATATTAACAACACACATCCCCTACGAGAGACACGTGTTCATATTAACAACACACATCCCCTACGAGAGACACGTGTTCATATTAACAACACACATCCCCTACGAGAGACACACATGTTCATATTAACAACACACATCCCCTACGAGAGACACACATGTTCATATTAACAACACACATCCCCTACGAGAGACACACATGTTCATATTAACAACACACATCCCCTACGAGAGACACGTGTTCATATTAACAACACACATCCCCTACGAGAGACACACATGTTCATATTAACAACACACATCCCCTACGAGAGACACGTGTTCATATTAACAACACATGTCCCCCTACAAGACATGCAAGACCACTCGAGAATATAATCTAATCATCCTTTTACTGTCCACATTCAATAAATTATGATTTTGATTATCGATAGTGATGGAAGAAGTACCATTTGACTTACTCTTGCGTAAATTATTGTCAAAAAACACACTGCAGGCACACACTGTGGAGTATGTGCCTGTTTGGTGGCTGGTTTATGCAGCTTCACCAGGCCCCAGATAGAGTGTGGGGTGTGTCAGTACCTTTCGCCTGCTCCATCGCTGCAATACAACCGGTTTTCTCAACCACTTCCTGTGACCTTGGTGTGTAGCAGGGACATACAGCAGCGTCCACCTTTTTACTCGACCCAGCAGAATCCACCCAAACTGTTCACTTGGGCTTAACAGCCACATACCTGCAGCTCCTGGTGTGACGTCACCCAGTGACCCCCGACCCCCAGCGCGCTGATGACATCATGCTTGTGGGGGAGGCGCTTGCCGTCATTTGACTCTTCGTCTTCCTGGAGACGCACTGAACATGTGCGCACAAACACACACACATGCACGCACACACACACACACACACACACAGATGTTAGGTTAAAACAGGTTTGCTTATCAGACAATAATCCAATCGTGAAAGCACTAAGTCTAAGGGAAACTCATATTTGCATATGCATTCACACACATTCAAATTTCCCTCAATGATACAACAACACACATCCCCTCACGTGTTCATATTAACAACACACATCCCCTACGAGAGACACACATGTTCATATTAACAACACACATCCCCTACGAGATACACGTGTTCATATTAACAACACACATCCCCTACGAGAGACACACATGTTCATATTAACAACACACATCCCCTACGAGAGACACACATGTTCATATTAACAACACACATCCCCTACGAGAGACACGTGTTCATATTAACAACACACATCCCCTACGAGAGACACACATGTTCATATTAACAACACACATCCCCTACGAGAGACACACATGTTCATATTAACAACACACATCCCCTACGAGAGACACGTGTTCATGTATTAACAACACATGTCCCCCTACGAGACATGCGAAGACCACTCGAGAGAATATAATCTAATCATCCTTTTACTGTCCACATTCAATAAATTATGATTGTTGATTATCGAGTAGTGATGGAAGAAGTACCATTTGAACTACTCTTGCCTAAATTATTGTCAAAAAAACACCACTGGCAGGCACAATCCTACTTGTGGAGTCATGTGCCTAGTTTGGTGGCTGGTTTATGCAGCTTCACCAGGCCCCAGATAGAGTGTGGGGTGTGTCAGTACCTTTCGCCCTGCTCCATCGCTGCAATAACAACCGGTTTTCTCAACCACTTCTGTGACCCTTGGTGTGTAGCAGGGAATACAGCAGCGTCCACCTTTTTACTCGACCCCAGCAGAATCCCACCCAAACTGTTCACTTGGCTTAACAGCCACATACCTGCAGCTCCTGGTGTGACGTCACCCAGTGACCCCCGACCCCCCAGCGCGCTGATGACATCATGCTTGTGGGGGAGGCGCTTGCCGTCATTTGACTCTTCGTCTTCCTGGAGACGCACTGAACATGTGCGCACAAACACACACACATGCACGCACACACACACACACACACACACAGATGTTAGGTTAAAACAGGTTTGCTTATCAGACAATAATCCCAATCGTGAAAGGCACTTAAGTCTAAGGGAACTCATATTTGGCATACTGCACTTCCACAGACACATATCATCACCATATCCGCTACCCCCATTCAATGTAAGCCTTTGCATCTTGACATGGACAGTGAATAGACCTCGTCAGGCCGGTCCAGCGATACAACCACTATGTCCACGCCTAGCCCCCCCGTTTCCTCTAGAACATCAGAAAGCAGGTCTGAAGAGCTGTCAAACACTGGAATCACCCTGGCTACAAACACAAACAAACATGAAATAGTCACTCATCAAAGTCTCCAACTCTAATTAGATTAACAATGCCTGTCACTAGGGTGGTGGATAATGATCACACGCCGAGTTCATTTTCAGTTCATATGTATTATTATTCTTTGCAAAAAAAATAAAAAGAGTATAATATGCCAAACTGGGCTGTGGGGCTGAACAATGAATCGAAATACTGTCAAAATTGCAATGTAGCAAAGTGCAATATTCAAATCCCAGGAGTTGGCAGTCCTGTAGTGCTGCAGAGATGCCCTGGCCGTCACATTTCTCTCCAGATGGAAGAAAACATGTTTGTTTGGTGCAGACCACAACAAATGCAGCAGACAGTGCTTTGCATTCACTCTAGCAGGCTATGACTGCAGACTTGGTTAATCTAGCCAAGAAATATGTAAGAAAGCGAGAGAGAGAGAGAGAGAGAGAGAGAAACAGAGGGAAATATCTCACCCACTAGAGGCTCTTGAACTCCTGAAGGGAGAGCGGAGAATCAAGGAGAAACCAGAAGAGGAGAGACAGAATAGGTTGGAAGAGGTATGGAATGAAGGAAGGAAAGAAAAGCATGGAAAATGATTCCATTGCCTAAAAACAGTTTGATTTCATAAAGTTATATTATGATTATCAGGAATTACATTTTGGTGTAATATAGCAGCAACCTAATTACAAACGTGGGGAGGGAACTTAAAAAAAGAAACTGAAACTGTAATTGGCACACATATGCCGGCACATGTGCTTTGCCCTTTTAACAGTCTTCTGCAGATTTGAAATGTGTTGAGAATCAATACAGACCTAAAGTTGGCCGCAGTTGTTCTAGGAATGTGTGTTGTTGAGGCGTGTGGGATGTCGTCAAGACTTTGACGCCATGGTAACAAGCTAGCTGGATACACAGGAGGCCAAATGGCTGAGGAGAGAAGAGGAGATAGGTTAATTATGCACAGAAACACACGCAAACACACACACAAACACACACACATAAATAGTATTCATCATACACTGGCGCCGTCCATGACCAGGAGTGTGTGTCCAGCTGCCATGCGAGCGTGAGTGTGTAGCGCAGTGTATGCGCACACACCATCACGTATCGCTCCCGCTGCACAAATCCAGCTCAGTTTCTCTGGCTTGTGTACTGTAAAACAAACAGACACACAAAGAAGACACAAACACACGTGCGCACATACACACACACACTCAGTGCATCTCATAAAACATAATACATGTGGATATATATTTGACTTTAAGATAGAAAACCATGGCTATATGGACATGCAGAGGTTTTGTGCGTGGATTACCAAGAAGGTGTTCATCTACATCAATGACATCGCAAAGGCCAGAGCAGGGATAGTCCAATGGCAGAATACCTGGAGAAAGACAGCATTGCAGAGATAGTTTATTTTGCAAAATCACAAAACATACACAGAGCCAAACTGATTGACAGCCACATGCATACACACTACTGATTCTTGTAAACATATTCACGAGACCCAGAAAGGAAAGCTGAAATGAAGTGAATACCAAACAAATGACAAATGATTGCTTTGCATTGAGACTGAACATGCTCCAGAACATTGCCCAGAACACTGCACATTTCTAGAGCACTATTTGGAGAGCTAAAAAGTCAGAATCTTGCATCAGGGTCTAAAATGGTTGAAACTGCCACTGGACACATGAGTTATAGGTTCTAACTGTGAAGCTGTGAATGTAAGGGTTTTAGGAAGTCTCTGCACAAAATCAACAATCATAGATCGTGCCAAGCATCATGGTGGAAGCATGCACTAGACTTGTTCTAACTGCAATTAAACAGGTGCAGACAGTGCTAGACTATGAAAGCTTTTTGTTTGCCAAGGTCACGCCATGTTGTAAATGTCTCCGTATGAAGGGTGTATCAGTTGATGAGCCTTCCTCACCTACAACCTCATCATCCGGCTGGAAGAAAGACACTCGGGAGCCAACTGCAGAGAACACAATAATAACAACAACAATAATAATAAACAATAATAAACAATAATGAACAATAATAAACAATACATTATATTATCGGTACTGTATCTTTACTTGAATTTTCACCTGTATTACTGTCAATATCCACATTTTGCGGATTTTCTGTTCACTACCATGCCCAACTTTGACAGCGTCCTGATTCTCGGTGATTTGAATATTCATGTCTGTTGTCCCTCTAAGCCTCTTGTGAGTGAATTTATGCACCTAGTGGAATCTTTTAATCTGACTCAGTTTGTCGCTGGCCCTATACACAAGCTAGGCCATACACTTGACCTAGTCTTATCGTGTGGTTTTCCTATCTCCAATATGGAAACAATTGATGCCTGTCTATCAGATCATAGTGCTGTGGTATTTGATTCATTTCTGCCTTTCCTACCAACAAATTCTCATCTCCCTGCTCGCTGCTCTCGCGACATTAACTCTTCAACTGCCGATAAGTTCACCCAGGCCCTCATAGCTGCTCCAAATACATGCACTATTGAGGTTTCTCCTCCCCATCTCAGCACTGAGGAGCTTACTTCACTATTCCACACCACCTGCTCTTCTATCTTAGATTCTATTGCCCCCCTCAAATTGAAAAGGCTTACCTTGGCTAAATGACGCCACCAGAGCCTTAAGGAGGGAATGCAGAAAAGCAGAGCGGAAGTGGAAACACGATAAGCTCCAAATTTCCTTTGAAATCCTGAGGGACAACCGTCTCAACTACCAGGAAGCAGTTAAGGCTGCAAGAACTAAATACTTTTCTGACCTCATCTCGAACAACGCTCATAAACCCAGGGTTCTTTTCAGGACTATCAACTCTGTTATTCGTCCCGCCCCCAGTACCAACTTGGATGTGTCCCCAGCCAAGTGTGAAGAATTTTTACATTATTTATTACCAAAGTTGAGGACATCAGAATGAACTTTTCCCCCTCCACACGTGACCTAGCTGCCTCACTGGTCTGTTCATCTGACTTGGTCTGTTTTCAACCCATCACGCTACACTCCCTTATAGAGATCGTTTCTTCCATGAAATCTGTAACCTGCCCCCTTGATATAGTCCCCACTGCTCTCCTGAAGGATGTCGTGGACGTAGCCGGTCCCAGCATCCTCTCTATCATCAACAGCTCTCTGGCCACTGGTACCGTTCCAACCTGTTTCAAGCACGCAGTGGTCCAGCCCCTCCTGAAAAAACCCAACTTGGACCCCACCCTGCCGAGTAACTACCGACCAATCTCTAAGCTCCCGTTCCTGTCTAAGGTTCTTGAGAAGGTCATTCTCTGTCAACTGCTGCCCTACCTACACCAAAATAACATATTGGAAAGATTTCAGTCAGGTTTTAGGGCGCACCACAGTACAGAGTCTGCCCTGTTGAAAGTGTCCAATGACCTGCTCCTCTCTGGCGACTTTGGTGACTGTGCTATACTGATTCTTCTTGACCTCAGCGCAGCTTTTGATACAGTGGATCATGACATTTTACTTGACCGTCTCCAGTACAGGGTTGGTGTTGATGGCACCGCCTTGACCTGGTTCTCATCCTATCTCAGCAATAGAAGTTTTGCTGTGAATTTAGGCCATTCTTCCTCCTCCCCAGCTAGTCTTTCCTTCAGGGTCCCACAGGGTTCCATCCTGGGTCCCATTCTGTTTTCCATTTACATGCTTCCCCTTGGTCAAATCATTCAACCAAGGGGAATCATTCAACAATCAACAACATTTCATTCCACTGCTATGCAGATGACACACAGCTTTATCTTCCCCTGAAACCTAACGACTGGTGCAATCTAAACAGTCTCATAGACTGCCTTGAGGACATCAAGTGTTGGATGGCGCAAAACTTCCTTCAGTTGAATGAAAACAAGACTGAAGTTGTACTTTTTGGCTCCCCTGACTCCATCAAATAAACCACCAGCAGTCTAGGCAATCTGTCTACTCTGGTTAAGTCCCATGTCACAAACCTTGGCGTGATATTCGATTCCGCCTTTAAGTTTGACAAACAGGTCAATGCAGTAGTAAAAGCCGGCTTCTTCCAACTTCGCACTATTGCCAAAATCAAGTCTTTCCTGTCTTCCAAAGATCTTGAGAAGGTCATCCACGCCTTCATATCCTCTCGGCTAGACTATTGCAATGCCCTGTACACTGGCATTAGTCACTCATCCCTGTCCCGCCTGCAACTGGTCCAGAACGCCGCTGCCAGTCTCCTGACGGGTACCCGGAAAAGGGACCATATTAGCCCTATTCTGGCCTCTCTCCACTGGCTTCCAGTACGGTTCAGGATTGAATTCAAGATTCTCCTATTTGTTTTTAAAGCCCTGAATGGACAGGCCCCCTCTTACATCGCAGACCTCTTGACCCCTTATTCCACCTCCAGGCCCCTCAGGTCGACTAACTTAGGGCTCCTGGCTGTCCCGCAACCTAAACTAAAATCCAAGGGTGACCGCGCCTTTTCTGTTGCAGCCCCTAGACTATGGAACAGCACCCCCCTCTCTATCCGATCTGTCCCCCCCATTGACTCTTTCAAGTCCAGGCTCAAAACGTACCTCTATTCCTTAGCGTTTGGATCCTCCAAATGTGACTGATGATTTTTATTGTTGCACTGTGTGTATTGATGCTTATGTGGGTGTTTTATTTATTTTATGTTTTTATTATGATTGCCTGCTCTGGTTGTACAGCACTTTGGTCAACGTGAGCTGTTTTAAATGTGCTTTATAAATACATTTTACTTACTTACTTACAATATGCAATTATACTGCACCCCTTTTGTTATAACATCTTACACCGGCACAGACACTACTCTGCACTTTCAGACAGCATTTTGTTATACTTGTATTATTATTATTACTACTGTATTGTACTTTGTGAAATGACCATAAAGAAACGAAAGTGTGTCTGTCACCTTGCAGGATGACCCCTGCTACCTCTCGACCAACTGGAATCAAATCCCTCTGGATACCCAGGTCTCCTAGCAACTGGGAACAGATGGGAACATGGAAATATATACAGTCAAATGTAAACCTTGTTATACCCCAGCATTCTCAGTTATCAATGGATGAATCTGAGTTCAAGTTCCTATGGCCAGGCAGTCGAGGCTCTCTAATGCCAAGTTCACACCACAGCACTTTTGCCCCGACTCTGACGTCAAAGACAACATCCAGACACATTTTGCAGTCCGAGTGTAATCAGAAAAATCTGGTTTGGTCAGCTGGAACGGACCTCTGATGCGAGTCGGCTATTTCAGTCCCGAACCGGTCTGGACCTCGGCAGGCCCAGGATCATTTCAAACAGTTTCGATTTTGCCGGGAGCCCCTGGTGATCAACAGTGGCGTGTGTTTAGATACCAAGTAGAGATAAAGTTGATTTTATGAATTCTATGAATAATCTATGCCATGTTCATTAATGAGAATTGTGTGTGTGTTTGGTGGCTGGTTTATGCACTCTCACCTGGCCTGACCTAGAGTCTGGGGTGGGTGGGTGAGGCTGCACACATGTGGTGAATTGCCTAATCAATGCACACAGGTTAAACCATCAATCAACACACGCACTCAGGAGAGAACACCGACATGCCACACACTGCACCACCTACGCTGTCTGCTTTAATAACTGCAACTCTGCAATAAACCGGTTTACCATTAACTGGCTATTGCCACAAGAATGTAGTCTCCATTTGCTAAATGCAAGGACGGGATATTCACTTTAGAGAGTGTGTGCACAAATTGCACCAATGTATACAGCTATTTGCTCATGCATTTAAAAACTGAATTAGATTATTCTGCCTACATCTGTTGTTAACCTAAACACAGAGGCTGAGAACAGTAGAAAACCTTTCTTCTGCAGTCTTAGTGGTATGAGACATGATGCTTGTCCAGCATGTGGCATTCAGTAGTTATAGTTCCTTGTATCTTTAGAACGCAGTGCATGCTGCCCTCTAGTGGCATTTATGTACAAATAGATTTTTTGTAATAAGATGTTTATATTTTAGACCACATGTTTAAGCAGAGAAACTCTAAAACAAATCAAACTTAAAACTAATTGAGCGCATGTATACTTAATTATACACTACATGTACAATCAATATTCCAAATTAATCCATCAAGAAGTGCTTTTCTACTGCTTACAATTGTTCTGTAGAGGGCTTGTTGAATTTCACGATCAATTAATAACAATTACCAAAAAACCAACAAACATAACTACTATTCCAATGCTCCTATGCTTTTAGTTCCTGTTAGTGAATTAGGATGTTGTCCCTGTGTTCATGTGGATTCCTCCAGTTTCCTCACACCTCAGAAGACATACAGGTCAGACTAATAGGTTCCTAAACTGGTTATATGAATGGTTGTTATTTTCCATTGGCTAGTTATCCATAGTATAGAGGCTGGATTTTAACCTTGACATTTGCTGGGGTCTGTCCTACATTTGGAGAAAGAACATTGTAGGACCAGGCATCTCTGCAGCACTACAATACTTCATTTATAATGACGTTATAAATACACATTTACACATTTTACCCTGATCAAATCATTTTGGATATTGCACTTGGCTATACTGCTAATTATTCATTGTTCAGCCCTGCATGATGTATGATGATGTATAAGAATCACACAACAACAGTTGGAACAGAAGGTACAATTGTTGGAGATCTAGGAAAACCTCTGCAGATTTAGCAGGAAGAGTGAGGCAAATCACAATAGACATTCAGAATGCAGCCTTAGCCAGCTGGAATAGAGATAAGCTCTTCCATGACTCTGTATCGGAATAAGAGGACAGGGTGGATAATATAGGAGTCATCATCATCATCATCATCAGTTACCTTGAGGTCCAGAGGGCTGAGTCCACAGGCCTTCATCTGTACCCTGATGTGATGACTGTCTACATTGGCTGGGAGAGACTAGGGACAGACAGACCAAAAAACAAGAGACAGACAGACAGACAGACAGACAGACAGACAGACAGGGAGACAGACAGATGTTTATCTTAGTTGGGTAACCAGAAAGTGTGATTCATTTATGTTGTTTATCAGCCCAATGCTTTGTACTATAAGATTGTCGCCCACTACATCCACTGCTAATCCGATCAGAATGTTTTCCATGAAGCTGAACCATTCTGTAGGGACCATAATGCAGTATTGTTATTACTAGTCGTCATGGTCATTCATTGGACAGGAGATATTGCTGCAGTTGGCATCAGATACCGCCAGATGGGGCGCCAGAGACCCTGCAAGAAATTGTGCTTCTTCTGCATTTCCTTGGTCTCAGTAAGCTACCCCACAGCCATGGCAACGAATAAAATTAAAGCCTGTTAGTTTGAACAATCATGCAAGCATAGCCTGGACGACAACATGCACAACTCACCATCTCTTGAATAATAAACTTGTTGTCAGCATCACTGTGTCCGGGTCGGCAGTACAAACCCTTCATATCTCTACACACTGGCCGATGCCGCAGCGCAGACAAGCAACTAATGAATTATTATGGAAATGTAAACTCGCTTGACATGTAGGAAGGTACTGCACGGTGTACGCACCGGACATGTGGTGTCTTTCATGTGCAGATAATGTCAAGCCACATCCACTTGTGTTCCCCCGCTTGTTCTTCTTCTTGGGTTTGTGTTGCGCTGTGTACAATGTGCTGCAACACCGCCAACTACTGGATCCACTGTCTTACTCTGAACAACAGTATGCAAAGTCAATGCAACCATCCATGCATTGCAAAATTATGAAAATAATTGTCATAGTTTGCATTCTAAAAACTCCGCTTGCATATCTCCATTCATACCATTTGAACGTCATCCCTAAGGTGCAATGCAAGGTGCTTGTAATGGGTGAGCTGTAATATTATGTCGACACATGCCAACTATTAGTAGAATATATACATTGTGTTCATGAGGAAGATTTTCTAATAATGTGTGTTTGATCAAATTTGACTCTTGCACAACATCTCGCGATAAAGCACCGTTGCAGTGTCTATATTAATTTGGCCAAATCTCGCGCGATCCCGCAAACATTACCCCATTTTCCAACTCTCCCTCGGTCGGGATTTCGTCTCAGAGACATTCACAGGGAAGAGCTTTGGAAGGAATAAAAGACCAAGTATTAGCATATTGTACGTCGTATGGCGACATAATTACACGGGGATCTCTATTTTTTTTTTTTTATCATATCCTAGGATGGAAATTGGACTATGAGGTAAGAGCAGAGCGCAGCGTGTATAAATGTGGAAGAATGTCCCTGAGCGGCTAGCGAGCTGTCGCTAGCTCCTGGTGTGGGCAGCTAGCTCCAGGTAGCTTCATTAAGCTGCTGTATCCGGGCGGGTCTGGGGGATCGGGGATAGTACACAAGTTCTACTGTCATGTTGCTCTTGGGCAATAGAGGAAATGCAGCCAGATATGTAAAACTTGAAATCAGTGCAACGTCACTGGTCGCATTAAGACAGTCATTGACGGTCATATGTGCACATGTGGTGTCACTGCAGCACAGTGATGATGTCTTCCATGCATTTGCATTCGATGTGATTTCAAACGTACAATCGTGTAATGAACGTATGCAGTGAAAAGTTGCATGGGTGGCCTGGATCTCCTCACTGTGTTATGGGTCCCAGTTGTCAACAACGTCCTCAGTGTTGGGGGGGGGGATTATAAAAAAAATGTCTCACACAGGGTCGCACCACTTCACAGCCATGTGGTGAGAGAGTGTTGGGAGGGAGACACAGGGTGTGTGTCGAGAACAAATGTTTTGTGGTGAGAAAGAGCTCTGCCTGTATGGGAACTATTATGTGTGTGTGTGTGTGTGTGTGTGTGTGTGTGTGTGTGTGTGTGTGTGTGTGTGTGTGTGTGTGTGTGTGTGGACAACAGGTCTAGAGATGTGTAATGAAGCAATGAGCTGGTTGCACCTTTCATTGACTGTTGAATGAGGATAGTACTGATATTGCCCAACAAATTGACACAGCATGATGTTTACCGACCACAGTCTCATAATTACAAAACAAAGGTGAAATGGTTTGGTGAGAAAGAGGATTTGTGGAGATTTGTGTGTGTATAACAAAGGGGGGGGGGGGTGATTCCACAAAGATAGGTCCCGTAATCTTGTATAATATATCAAAGCTGTTTAAAAAGCTGTTTAAAAAGCTGTTTAAAAAGCTGTCTGGCTGGCTGTCTGTCTGACTGACTGTCTGTCCAGTCACTCACATCTGCCATAGGGTTTGATATAGACAGACACTATAATACATGCTAAAGATGCAATTATACTGACTGATTGACACAGATAAGTAAAGGTATGTGTGGTGGTGAGCAGGACAAAATATATACAGTATAATCTATCCTGATATAGGTCATTTAATATATCTAACGATATATCGTGCGATACAGCATGGTAATTCAATAAATTAATAAATAGTCTATAGAAAATAACCACATGGTCAAGCCTATTTTTCTGTACTCCTGTGTGAATCAAGTACATGACAGGTAGTTTCTCATTTTGTTAAGAACTTAAATACAAACAATCAAACAGCTAGAATAGTCTGGTAAGTTAGGCTACATGTAATGCAGCCTTTAATACCAGGAAGAGACAACGCCTAGAGGCCTATGCCATATCACAATATTCCAATATCCAAAATCTGATTCGATATCTAGTCTCATATCACGATATACATAATATTGATGTAATGCCCAGCCATAATCATATATGTGTTGTCTATATATACATCACAATTTCTTTCTCTATGATGCTCTGTATGATGTTGCTTTGAATGTTGACACATACTAGGCTATAGAACAATCTACATTCCGAGTAATATTGATGACGTTTATCTCTATGGTGGCCTTCTAGCTGTGTCAACAACACTGATAGCTCTGCCAGGACTGGACCAGGCAGAGCTATGGGTGGAGTCACAGCTAGTCTAGTGGAACTGAGAGTTCAAGTTGGTGTCACCTCTCCTACTTGGTCTGTGGAGTACAGTGACATTCATGACAGATGAATCACTGTGTTGTCGGGATCTGTATGAGAGTGATAATGAACGATCGTCTTCATCTTTTGTAGGCTAAATGTTGTAGGCTGCATTCAGAGGCCGGGACAAGTTGTTGAGTTAATATCAACATGACAGAACCCTAACGTGTGTGTGCGTGCGTGCGTGCGTAATTGCGTGTGTGCGTGCGTGTGTGCGTATTTGCATGTGTGCGTGCACGCGTGTGATTTTAATCAGGGTAGAGGGGTGCTAAGTAACCAGTTTAACTAGGTCAGAGAAACAAAGGCGCGCACACACACACACACACACACACACACACACACACACACACACACACACTTCAATAGGCTAAGAACATGGAACAGTAGAGGTAGAGAGTGCCACTGTGTGTGTTTGAATGAGTATTTGAGCGAAAGCTCTTGCATACTGAGTACGCAAGAAATAAATAAAAGTGCCAGGAGTAGTGCTTGTTTTCCTGATGTAAAAAAGCCAATCCCAGACACTATCAGTCAAGTCAGCTAGCCGTACTCGGACTACCACACCCTTGCCAAGTCATTTTCTAGTGACACACCAAAATAAAGGTTTTCAGTCAGAACCACATTTCAGGTCTCCTTACTCAACTTGGCTCAGCACCGGATACTACTTACCGGCAGTGCTATTTTCTTGGTGTAAAAATACTACTTTTGGCAGTATAGTGTTAAGCTACATTATTGTTGCTCGTTATTGTAGTACTGGATGAAATGTGACACTTAATTTAAAATAAACATAACACTTGTGACACAAAGTGCCGTTTTGTTGTATTAAAACATGTTAACTCGTTCCTAATGAAAAATTATGCTCATGCATACGTGCATTTTAAACACACACACACACACACACACACACACACACACACACACACACACACGGTGTACTGGAGGTTGTTGTGATGGTCGACCAGCCTGCATACAACAAACAGGTCGCAAATACAGCCTGAGAATGGTGTGTGTTAACAGGAGCAGCAGGCTGAAATCACAGCATCAGCACTGCTGCTGTAACCGCCTCCTCCGAGCCGTATGTCACGTACGCCGTGCCCTTGGGGCCTTCCCCCTTGACCTTTTGACCTCGCCAGGTGCTACACATACATCGGCGGTACGTTGTGATAATGGTCGACTTGACTTGACTGACCGCTTGATGGAGGGTGCGGGAGAAGCAGCCCCAACCCGATCACCACCAAAACAACAACAAAAACAACAACAAGAACGTACAGAAAGAAAACAAACTGTTACTTTTGTCAACAGTTCACCAAATGAACTATTTTTTCAAGTACATGATCGTAAAAACGTGCAGAGAAAGAGATACAGGCGTACCTTACATATTTAAGAAGAGTAGACAGTCCAAATATTTCTGATACATTTTCAATATGTGCACAGGTAATCCTGAAATGTCCTGCTATTAAGAATTGTATGTAAATATTGTACAATGTCGCGTACAAGCACCTAATGCACATTTTTATTGTACAAAAAAAAAGAAATCGACAAGCAAGGCTGAAGTGTACCAATGCCCTCGTTTCTATTCAGAGATACACGCAAAACACAGCCGGAAGCTTTTTTGAATCCGTGTAAATGTAGTTCCGACTGTTTTGTGATTTGTCTTCGGTTTGATGTTGGGTATCTTACCGAGACAAGGTCGACGGCAAAACTTCATTTGCAAGAAACACACTGTGGAGAAATCTGATCGGGGGCAGAGGACGCCGCTGGTAGTTGGCGACCAGTACCCTGACCACTATGTAGTCCATACAGGCCGCACTCAGAAAACCAATCATTTTGAGTTGACCTTGACCAGAGTTTAGGAAGTCGTGCTCCCGATGTCCCTGTATACTGTAGTGATTATCTTCAATATCTCACGGCTTTAGGTAGAATAACGAAACCCCAGAGGTATAGATTGCGACCCTGAGTCCAGATTGTGATGAGCAACACTCACTCGAGATTTTCAGAACGATAAAAGCCTTTCTTGTGATTAAGGGGCCTTATGTTTCTTTCTCTTTATTATTTTTGTGTGCTTCTGGTGTTTATGGTTGTAAATTATTTATGTACAGCATTTCATATTTATTTTTAAGCTTTACAAAACATGCTAGATGGCAATAATTACTACCAAGAGTTGAAAACTCAAGCCTTAAATGTGTGTGTATGTGTTTTAGTTTTTTTGTTATTTACTTAACATGTGAGTAGTTTATGTATTCAAGAGCATTTTCCTTTTTTATTTAAGAAGTGTTTGACAAAAACAATAACATGTTCTTTTTATTTTATTTTTATTTTGCTGTGTAGCGAGCTACTTGTTACAGATTACTATCAAGTAATTTTAAGTATAGAACATTTTGTATACAATGTGCTTCACCAGACGACAATATTTATGAATTCACGTCTGAGAATGTGGCCGATGTTTCTTTAATTCGTTTTTTTTTTGGGGGGGGGTTAATAAATGCAATTAGCATACATCAATGACTTCAGAGTCAAAGGGCAACACGTCCTGATTGGTCGTTCTCACAGCTAACGCTTCCCGATTGGTCGTTCTCACAGCTAACACGTTTGGCCGTTCACATCCTCAAAACCAGAGTTTTGTATTGGCACACGTACATCACAGTACCTAACCGTTTCCCCGCTGTAGCAATGGAAATGTCAGCGTGCACTTAAAGGTGTACCGGCGCTCCGGTCCAAGACCCTGACTATCCTTCTCAGGGCCAGGTCACCCCGCCAAGGGGCCCCCGGGGACCGAGAACGCAAACATCGGGCCACCCACCGCGTCATTGTAGCTTTGCTGTAATTTGATGAGCGGCAAAGCGTTGGACTGAATATGTACAATAAACAGACCTGATACAATGAGTGTTGAGACATAACAAGCGCTCATAGATGCTTTATGAAGCCATTTCACTTCAAATGTTCCCAAGCAAAATGGTGTGAAATCCATTGAGCACAAGACCTCTAACCTGAGGCCCAGCCAACCTGGTGGTCTACATAGAACCGGCCCAGTTACCACCTTTTCTCTGTTTCCGCCTTGCCTCGGGTTTACAACCTCTGGTTTCACAACGTGAACATGAATTCACTACATAACTAAAATGTGCAATAAAGACTTAGGTTTGGCTGAGCATTTAGGATCGGGGTACAGTAACACCTTCAATGTAACCCCGGGTCTGTAGTCTGGGGGATCGGTACAGTAGTGATTTACAAACGTATGCAGTGAAAAAAAGTTGCATGGGTGGCCTGGATCTCCTCACTGTGTTATGGGTCCCAGTTGTCAACAACGTCCTCAGTGTTGGGGGGGGATTATAAAAAAAATGTCTCACACAGGGTCGCACCACTTCACAGCCATGTGGTGAGAGAGTGTTGGGAGGGAGACACAGGGTGTGTGTCGAGAACAAATGTTTTGTGGTGAGAAAGAGCTCTGCCTGTATGGGAACTATTATGTGTGTGTGTGTGTGTGTGTGTGTGTGTGTGTGTGTGTGTGTGTGTGTGGACAACAGGTCTAGAGATGTGTAATGAAGCAATGAGCTGGTTGCACCTTTCATTGACTGTTGAATGAGGATAGTACTGATATTGCCCAACAAAATGACACAGCATGATGTTTACCGACTACAGTCTCATAATTACAAAACAAAGGTGAAATGGTTTGGTGAGAAAGAGGATTTGTGGAGATTTGTGTGTGTATAACAAAGGGGGGGTGATTCCACAAAGATAGGTCCCGTAATCTTGTATAATATGTCAAAGCTGTTTAAAAAGCTGTTTAAAAAGCTGTTTAAAAAGCTGTTTAAAAAGCTGTCTGGCTGGCTGTCTGTCTGACTGACTGTCTGTCCAGTCACTCACATCTGCCATAGGGTTTGATATAGACAGACACTATAATACATGCTAAAGATGCAATTATACTGACTGATTGACACAGATAAGTAAAGGTATGTGTGGTGGTGAGCAGGACAAAATATATACAGTATAATCTATCCTGATATAGGTCATTTAATATATCTAACGATATATCGTGCAATACAGCATGGTAATTCAATAAATTAATAAATAGTCTATAGAAAATAACCACATGGTCAAGCCTATTTTTTCTGTACTCCTGTGTGAATCAAGTACATGACAGGTAGTTTCTCATTTTGTTAAGAACTTAAATACAAACAATCAAACAGCTAGAATAGTCTGGTAAGTTTAATACCAGGAAGAGACAACGCCTAGAGGCCTATGCCATATCACAATATTCCAATATCCAAAATCTGATTCGATATCTAGTCTCATATCACGATATACATAATATTGATGTATTGCCCAATGCCCAGCCATAATCATATATGTGTTGTCTATATATACATCACAATTTCTTTCTCTATGATGCTCTGTATGATGTTGCTTTGAATGTTGACACATACTAGGCTATAGAACAATCTACATTCCGAGTAATATTGATGACGTTTATCTCTATGGTGGCCTTCTAGCTGTGTCAACAACACTGATAGCTCTGCCAGGACTGGACCAGGCAGAGCTATGGGTGGAGTCACAGCTAGTCTAGTGGAACTGAGAGTTCAAGTTGGTGTCACCTCTCCTACTTGGTCTGTGGAGTACAGTGACATTCATGACAGATGAATCACTGTGTTGTCGGGATCTGTATGAGAGTGATAATGAACGATCGTCTTCATCTTTTGTAGGCTAAATGTTGTAGGCTGCATTCAGAGGCCGGTACAAGTTGTTGAGTTAATATCAACATGACAGAACCCTAACGTGTGCGTGCGTGCGTGCGTGCGTAATTGCGTGTGTGCGTGCGTGTGTGCGTATTTGCATGTGTGCGTGCACGTGTGTGATTTTAATCAGGGTAGAGGGGTGCTAAGTAACCAGTTTAACTAGGTCAGAGAAACAAAGGCGCACACACACACACACACACACACACACACACACACACACACACACTTCAATAGGCTAAGAACATGGAACAGTAGAGGTAGAGAATACCACTGTGTGTGTTTGAATGAGTATTTGAGCGAAAGCTCTTGCATACTGAGTACGCAAGAAAGAAATAAAAGTGCCAGGAGTAGTGCTTGTTTTCCTGATGTAAAAAAGCCAATCCCAGACACTATCACTCAAGTCAGCTAGCCGTACTCGGACTACCACACCCTTGCCAAGTCATTTTCTAGTGACACACCAAAATAAAGGTTTTCAGTCAGAACCACATTTCAGGTCTCCTTACTCAACTTGGCTCAGCACCGGATACTACTTACCGGCAGTGCTATTTTCTTGGTGTAAAAATACTACTTTTGGCAGTATAGTGTTAAGCTACATTATTGTTGCTCGTTATTGTAGTACTGGAAGAAATGTGACACTTAATTTAAAATAAACATAACACTTGTGACACAAAGTGCCGTTTTGTTGTATTAAAACATGTTAACTCGTTCCTAATGAAAAATTATGCTCATGCATACTTTTGTGTGACTTGAGTAAGTTGATTTCATATGTGCATCTACTCTGTGTATTGGTGATTAACATCCTCGTCTGTGCCAAAACTAAAAGCAGGATTACCAGTTCAGTTTATTTGTTTGGCCAAATCAAGCCAAACTTATTGATTGTTCAGACTATAATCGAAATTGATATAGTGTCTTCTGAGATACTGGAAAATTGTTTTCTCATAGATTCCTGGGGCATAATTGTTATTAATGGCAAGAAAGCGCACATTCTATCATTTACTATTTATCTTTGTTAGAATATATTTGGTGGCATTCTGTGTACTTTTCCATTGTCTGTCAGGTATATATTGAGTTGCTGGTGCCCAAAAAATCCCACCTACAGAAACAACTGCTGTATCTGAGTGGCAGCCCAGTCCATATAACATCATCTCATTGCTTGTAAATGTAATGACAACAGCGCTCTGTGTGCCTTCAACCTTCCTATCCAACCTTGGGGTTTGAATTTCTCTCCAGACCATGGTGTGCTTGCTCCTGGAATTCTAGCTACTCATGATGAGGCAAAAAAAGCTACAGACTCACTGATCATCTTTTCTCTTAAACGTATTGCACACCGCCACCAGATAGTCAAAGTAGCTCTTAGGGATATTATGAAGCAGTGACGGACGGTTGCCTCATGCCAGTTCTCAATGCCATATTTGGGAATTGTCAGTTCCATATCACTCGGGTGGAAATGAACTGTGTTCCGGGTGACTTGCAGACAATATTGCAGCTAATCTATTGTCGTCATTGTTTTGTTTTAGGTGCAGCCGATCTGAAGACTGACTGAACCATGGCACAGTTCCCTACCACATTTGCAGGTGAGTATTGCCGCCTGTCGTCTCATGTGTTTGCCTGTGGCCGTCTCTCTCTCTGTTTGTCCACATTATGAGTCGGATTTGCTTATGGTGCCGACTGTCCAATGTTCTCAAAAGCATGCATGTTGGACAATGTTGTTATTCGAGTGTCTCTTTTTAAAGACACTGTGTAGGATTTGTATGTGTATAAATCACTTAAAATGCCAATATATGAACATTGTCATTTAACTTAAAAAGTGAGACCTTCCCCACCGCTCTCCATTGCAGAGAACAGCCTGTCGGCTGATTTATATTATCATAGAACCCGGTTGGCTTTGCCAGGAAAAAGGAAGGAAGTGATGTCCAAGCATGGATAATGGCAAAAATATCTGTTCTGTCATAGCTTTTCTACAATGTTATTCGATTTCTTTTTTAATTTATAACTCACATTAGTTCATGATTATGATTATGATTATGTTATTGTCTCAACCCAAGGAGCAAGCACCCCAGTGCTGCGAATGCATAAGCTCCAGCAGGTTGCAGTTCACTTACCGGCCAAAGGGGCCAGTAATGAGAAGGAATGTCTCATTCTTAAACATGCCGGTAGAACCTTTGAGAGAGACGAGAATATTCACAGGAGCTCATAGAAGCCAATCTCTTTGCTTACATCCACGTGTCCCTGCCGCCACCAAATGATCTTAAGGCCTTGGTATACTTGGCTGGAGTTTTTATTGGCAACGGGAAAGGAACAGTAGTTATGAAAGTTAACATTTCAGAAGCTCTTGTCTTTATATGAGTGATACAACAAACTAGCACTCTGTGTTTCTATAGCAAGTCTGTGCAGGGTAGGAGTGTAAACGGTGTGCTGCAGTTTGCTATGCTAAGCAGTAACATGGAATGTTTGTTTTGCGGCGAACCGCTTCACTTCACGAATAAGTAAATTTTCATTTCTTGCTTGTTATTCTCCGTCACCATTGGATAATGCTTTTACTCAAGTCTGTGTCTGTCTGTGGTGGCTATTTTATGTCTGCCATTTTGATTATAGTTGAAACACAATGTTGTTTGGAGTATTTCCAAGTTCTCTGGAGTTGTGCATAATTTGTCACACTGGTATGATGCAATGCTTGGCTCAGCACTACATATTACATTACTTGCATACACACACGCATAGATACATACATACATACATACATACATTTCATTACATTACATTTGATACAATGTCATATCCTTAATCTGGATGGGTGGCAAGAAAGGATGAAACATTTTTTCACCTCCTCAGGAAGTTGATGTTTATTATCAGTGTGGAACAAGTAAACCCATATTGTGTTTTGGGTCCACACAGGTTTAGGAGCACTCGTCATTGCAACAATGTCACTCACTGACTAGCATTATAAACAATGTTTATTCCTCATTCATGGTTGTGCACCTTTTTTTAAGACTGTATAATCTTTAAAAACATCTAAATGGAAGCCAAGGCATTTATTTACAGTAACATTGGTTGGAAATGGCACAACATTAACCAGCTCAGAATGGAGATGTGATTATCAGAATCAGAAATCAGAATCAGAAGCAGCTTTATTGCCTTAGTTTTTGCAAACAATGAATGTGCTTTTGTGCAATTGGTGCCTAACATCGAACATTGAACATTAAACAGTGTAAAAACATATAAAAATTCTATAGAATATGTGAATATGTAGAAATGTGCAATTTAAAGAAAAATATGTGCGTTAATGAAACGCCTTAGTGTCCATGGGGGGTGGAAGTCAATAGGGTTAAATGTTAATATAGCGTGTAGTACAGTGTCCATAGGGGGTGGGAATCGGTGGGGATCAGTGGAGGTCCCAGGTCTTGTTAATGAGGCAAGTTGCCGTGGGGAAGAAGCTGTTCTTGTGGCGTGATGTGTTGGTCCTGATGAACCACAACCTCCTGCCAGAGGGGAGATACTCAAAGAATTTGTGTCCAGCTGGTGCCAGATGGTGATGGAGGAGGTGAGGATGGGCTCAATGAAGGTGGTGTAGAAGTGCACCATCACTGTCTTTGACAGGTTGAACGTCTTTAGCTGCCGCAGGAAGTATATCCTCTGCTGGGCCTTTTTGTTGATGGAGCTGATGTTCAGCTCCTACTTGAGGTCCTGGGTGATGGTGGTGCCCAGGAAACGCAAGGACGCCAGTGTCAAATGGGGAGTCACACAGGGTGATGGTGGCGGGTGGGGCTGGATTCTTCCGGAAGTCTACTACCATCTCCACTGTCTTGCAGGCGTTGAGCTCCAAGTTGCACCAGGTCTCCAGATGGTCAGTCACCCAGCTGTGCTGATGGTCCGGGAGTCAGAGACATGTTTACCAAGCCTCACGAGCTGCTTCCTGTTGGACAGGAAGTCCAACAGGAAGCAGCTATCCTAGTTTAGGATGGATTTCGTAGGTGGATTTGGTTTAGTTTAGTTTAGTTTAGAGTATGATGTTAAGAATATCATACCTTAATGTAACATTGCTCTCTCTGCTAGCAGTGTGCCCTGTTACTGATATTTGCCAATTGCGTTGTCCTTGTCTCTCGGTTATTGTACCCTATATATTGGGGCTGGGCGATATGGACAAAATCTTCTATCCTGAAATGGACTTGTACTTGTACTATGTGTGAGAATCAGAAATTCCTTCTCATTACAGGCCCCTTCTGGCTGGTAATGGAACTGCAGCCTGCTAGAGCTTGTGCATTGAGAGCATTGGGGTGTGAGCTCCTCGGCAATAACAACCACAAACTAATGTTAGTTCTAATCATAAATAAACATTCTACAAATGTAAAAAGTTATGACACAAGAGACAACCCAATTAAAATATAATAGAAATCATCCCACAGCCTGTTCTACGCAACAGAGAGAGTTGGGAAGGTCTAATTTCAAAGTTCAATAACAACCTGTTCATATGCTGGCGTGTTCATTGGCATTCCCATCACAGATTGGACCTACAATATTATCTGCAGCATAGGGACTTGGTATCACATTTCTTCTTTGTACTTAGTATTATTCTGAATGTTTTCTATAACCTGAAACATGAAAATGTTTTCCTTGTTGATACATTAAGCAAAAAGAGATAGTAATTGATCAATTATTCAGTCATTCATTCATCAGTTTCACCGTAAACTCTTTCCACTGCTGACTCAACACAGCATTGTAATGGGGCCACTTCCCTGAGAGTTTCACCAGGGGATGTGAACTATAGGCCCAGAGCACCTCCTCACACTTCCTCCCTTTGACTCCCACTGTAGGAGCCATACGTACAGGCAGCCCCTCTGGAGTTATTTTATTTTCCGCTGTTTTCAATTCACACACACTCACATACTGTCACTGCACTTTAACTCATAGAAATACTCTCCGTGTGTGTGTGTGTGTGTGTGTGTGTGTGTGTGTGTGTGTGTGTGTGTGTGTGTGTGTGTGTGTGTGTGTGTGTGTGTGTGTGTGTGTGTGTGTGTGTGTGTGTGTGTGTGTGTGTGTGTGTGTGTGTGTGTCTCTCTCTCTAGTATCAGATGTGTTTATGATCTCGGTGGATGAAAGGGCCAAACATGACCAGCAGTTCCACAGCCTTGCTCCAGCCGGAGGTTATATCACAGGTAATGCACAGCACACACACACACACACACACACACACACACTCAGTTAAGTACGCACACACCTAATACACTTCAGGCCAACTACTGGAAACAATGTACATTTTTCTGGCCTACAATATTATTTATGATTACTCTGGGGTGGTACCACCCACACTTGGCCAGGAATTGGATCAGCTGTTTCAACAGTCTACTTCCTTCCAGGTGACCAGGCCAGGAACTTCTTTCTCCAGTCTGGACTGCCCCCTCCCATCCTGGCCCAGATCTGGTGAGTCACGTGACCCGGCAGGGTTTTACTTCCCTTGAAATCATCAAACCCAGTGAGGTGAATAGTTTTTTTTAAATGTGCTTTTTAGCAATGCTTGTAATTCAGCATGAATGCTAGATACATTGCACACATTCTATCTTGGGGAGAGGGAGCGAGGGAGAGAGAGAGAGATGCACTCTAACCTTTGTCGCTATACTCCAATTGTTGCATCTGCTGTTAAACGTGTCAATATAAAACATTGACACTAGCACGAGCACACTATAATGTGTGTGGTGTGTGTGTGTGTGTGTGCGTAGGGCTCTGGCCGACATGAACACGGACGGCCGCATGGACATTCATGAGTTCTCCATCGCCATGAAACTCATCAAGCTGAAGCTCCAGGGCCACCCGCTGCCCCCCAGCCTGCCCCCCAGCATGAAGCCCCCCCTGCCCCTACCACCGCAGGCTGCCTTCGGTAAGCCACGTATGAACGTGTGTGTGTTCTTGTGTTCTTATGCATCCTGGTGCCCTCATTGCAGCATTCGCCCATTCAATACAAACATGGACTAATTCATGGCGATTTCTTTTTTTTCTGGTGTGTGGTTGAGCAGCACACCCGAGCCCAGGATATATTATATATGTTATGTTATGTTATAGATCGTTTCCGTTAAGCATATTTCTAATGGAAACGGCGTAGAACTGACAACTTCCAAATGGAGGCCGAACTTAATAATGCATCGATAATTGAATAGAGATGTTGTTCCTGTCTCCTTGACGCACGGCCAGTGTTCCCATTTCTGCTGAGGTTGCACCTATTAGTCAGATGATATTCATACTGATTAGCAATCACTAGCCTGCTGCGTCTCTCTCCTCAAGCACACCCATGGGCTCTCTCGTGCGTGCGTGTGCGTATGCGTGTGCGTGTGTGTGTGTCTGTGTGTGTGCTTTAGTCACCATAGCTGTGATCCAAATTCCTTTTAAATTTGTAAGTAAAGCAAGATGGATCATGCATCATGGGGCGGGGCAATATATCGTTGTTGCACGGATATTGTGAAATGAGACGAGAGATTGTCTTAGATTTTGGATATTGTAATTTTGTGATTTTCCATAAGTGTTGTCTTTTCCTGGTTTCAAAAGCTGCATTACAGTAAAGTGACGTAATTTTCTGAACTTACCAGACTGTTCTAGCTGTTCTATTACTTGCCTTTACCCACTTGGTCATTATATCCACATTACCGATGATTATTTCTATGAAGAAAAAAAATAATTGTGGACACAGGAGTATACAAATGTAAGCTTTACCATGTGGTTATTTTATTTATTTATTACTTTTTTAATAGCCCAGCCCTAATGCATCATGTTCTCCGTATTGCTCTTTAGTGAAGTCCTGTTATGTAACTCAAAGGTCTGGGTCAACATTAAATGGGATTTAAAAGCATGATGTCAAACAAGCACGTAAGCTAAGATATGTTCCTCTTTCACGACAGACAGCAGAGCGTGAGGCATTTTAGGGTAAAACAAGTGAATTAACAAAGAAGGAATATGAATGGTAATAATACATTACACAAAACAAGGCTAGCTTCTATTCATGTGTGGCGCTGTTTCCGCCAACGCTAGCCCCTGTCAGAGGCGCAGCGGAGGCTAGTAGCTGTACAGCGTTTGAGACCTCAGCAGTTAGCGCCCGTGTCCACACAGTGTCTTTTTCTGGCAGCAGTGCGCTGGCGTGGCGACGAGAAGCACTGGGATGAAGTGCTTGTGCGGTGACAAAAACCTGCCGCGTCTCCGTGCTTTGTTTACCGTTTCTATGACAACTAGCCACGTGAGCTCCTTAGCTCCCATCTTATGTCGTGGAATTTACCAATGCTCTGACATTCGTAAGAGGGAGATCAGGAAGACCAAAGTTTGAAGGTTAAAGACTTTATTTGCCACAGCCAATAGTGACAAAAGCCTGAGTCAAATCTGCAGAGAAGACTGGGTTCACTCCTCTTTGACTCTGGCTTATATACACATAGTCACATGGTCATCGTCACATTCCAAAACCCCTTTATGGTAACGCCAACAAAGTACTATGCACAGGTTCTCTCCTGTACCTGGCTCAAGATAGAACCCTGTTCTGATTGGCTTACGTCCATCTGTTATGTCCAACATTGTTTCCTGTCCGCCTCTAGACACTCAGTCTAGCTTCTGGACTGCCTACCGCATACCTCACCATCATATATGTATATTTAGACGTAAAGAGCCTTCAACGTAACCATTTTGGGAACCTCAATATAGACATGGATGGACGTGTGTGTCTCTAGTTGTTCTCTGTATTCCTCCACACTTAATTCACACACACAGCATATTGACAAGACATTCTTAAGAATATACTGAAAAATATCTCCTATACTTGCCGCCGTAGCGTTTATTTCGTATCATACGTCCATGAGTGATAACAGCAGCAAGATATGCAAGTGACGAAGTAGACTTTGTCCAGAAGTATTTCTGAAAATCTATCCCTCACTCAGATATGACAGAAACTTGTGATGAAACCAGCGCGTTTATGAAAAGTTGAGAGATTTTCACTCAGAGCAGATGGACAAAAAAGGTGACCCCAGCAAAAAGACACTGGGTGCTGCGTTTTTTTCTGCAGGCAGCCGCACAATTTAAAAAAGACGCTTGCGGCCAGAACAAGATGCTATATGCACACAGGCCTGTAAAGTGTGAAAAGCTAGCAATACGTGTTATGGATTCTCATTGGGTCTTTTCCCCTTCTCTCCTAGGCATGCCGCCGATGGCTTCCATGGCAACAGGACTGCCAGGTGTCCCCCCTCTCCCCCTTCCTCCACTCCCGGTCGGGGTGTCCCCACCCCTCGTCTCGTCGGCACCGCCGACCCTGCCCCCGCCCATTGCCAATGGGGCTCCTCCCACGGGCATGATTCAGCCAATCACAGGCTTCTCTCATCCAGGTAAAATGCACGCACACACGCGACCACACACATGCGGCACGTGCCTCAAGCGGTATCCTGCGTACGAAAACAAACTAATTCTTATTTTACAAATTGTGACGTTCCCTAACCATGATGGTTATTTTATATGGTTGAGTGTTATTTACAGGTAATATATAAATATAATATCATAGGAGTGCTGATGATGTTTCTGACTGGTTCTATGCTGGAACATTCTAGAACATGACTTTTGTTTCCTGCTTTTCGATGTTCCAAAGAAAGAAATGCCATAACTAAGCAACTGGGAATAACCTTTCACAAATGAGAATTAGTTAAACCATATTTTACTTTACAAATTAAACATAAATACAGGTCTGACTTTTGTAACGAACCAAACAGCTTGAACATTGGTTGAAAATTCAGCAAGTTACAATGATTTTAATTGTGGACAGACCTCCTGCCTTCATAGACATGCATTAGGAGGCGGGGCTTCCCCTGACCAACATGGCGGCTGCGCTGAAGCATCGCATCCTCTGTGTCTTCTGTGTCCTCCAGGCTCCTCGGCCAGCAAGTCTGCGTCGTTCAGCCGATCCAGTGTCAAGCTTCAGAAGGGCCCGTCTGTGGACGCCGCGAGGTAACGCGTCATCAGTGAGGTCATCGCCTCACATCAATCAATGCTTGGCCACGCCTCTTACCTTGTGTTTTGTATTACCTTGACGTGTGTATAATTTGACGGCTATACAGAATATGTGCTAAGAAATGTCAAAAAAATATGTAGTACATATGTACTGTATATCGTGTGTTTTGTTTATCATCTGCTGAATATTACCAATGATTCATGTGATGTCATTTGAAAAAAATACAGCCATACAAGCATTGTTATGTCATGTTTTATATTCAAAAATGCAAAAATTAACACATTTAAATGACCTTGTGTACTTTGATGTAGTGATAATTTAGCTGTCTGGTGTACTGTTTTGTATTATACGCTCTATCCCGCAATACGGTTTGTTTTTAGCTGTGTGTGAGTGTGTTCATGTCTCCCATGGTCCCGCCCAGTGCTCAGACGCCGCCCCCTGATTGGGCCGTTCCTCAGTCCTCCAGGCTAAAGTACCGACAGCTCTTCAACTCCCATGACAAGATGATGAGTGGACACCTCACTGGTGAGATGTCACACACACACACGCACATACTGTCACTGCACTTTAACTCATACAAATACTACTAATAAAATTGTGTGCGCCCGTGTGTGTGTGCGCCCCTGTTTGTGTGCTCCCGTGTGTGTGTGTGTGTGTGTGTGCGCCCGTGTGTGTGTGTGACTTCAGGTCCTCAAGCTCGTACCATTCTCATGCAATCCAGTCTTCCTCAGACCCAGCTCGCCTCTATATGGTCAGTTTCAGTCAACCATACACACAGTATTGCACTACAGCAAAAATATTAATATAATATTGCACGTCCTTTGCTCTTCACACACGACACACATTTGTGTGAAAACACAAATATGAAAACATATTCCTTTGAGGGTTTTTTCTAATAACGTGGAACATTTCAAAACGGAGGTACTGCACATTGGTGGAAAATTCTGTATTTCTTCACAGATATATATATAAAATAACATACCCCACTCTGTGACCCACAAACCCATACATTACACATTTCCAATGTTTAGAATACACTCTCTACAGACTGAAATGTGTTTCACCAACATCTCATCAATAACCAACGTTTCTATCAAATCTATTTCACTACACAATGCTTATGCTCATTTGGCACTCTCTCAAACCCTCACATGAACTCAACACTACACAGCCAATTGCAAGATTTCATTATTATCAATATTTAATCCCTTACACAGTCTGTTTGTTACTAGGGCTGAACAATGAATCAAAATATTATTTAACTATTATCGAACTGCAATATCCAAAGGGTAAAATGTGGAAATGTAGATTTAAAACACAAGTATTGCAGAGAAAATATGTTTGGTACAGTCCCACGACACACATCGCGTCAATGATTTTAATATTTTCCCACCAATAGTGATTCCTATCGCAATCGCAATATCTGTCAAAATAATCGCGATATGATTTATTTACCATATCGTTCAGCCCTATTTGTTACCTCCTTAATTGGAGCAACAATGTGTGTGAAACTGTGCTCCTCCCCCAGGAATTTGTCGGACATCGACCAGGACGGCAAGCTGACGGCTGAGGAGTTCATCCTGGCCATGCACCTCATCGACATGGCCATGTCGGGCCTGCCCCTCCCCCCCATCCTGCCCCCGGACTACCTACCTCCCACCTTCAGGTGACACACTCCTCTTCGCCCGGATGTACCACTCTATGGATGGTCGGTGGTGATCAAACTTGTTGTGCCCAAGGCCCCCCCCCGCAGGCCAGGCCAACATCTCAAGGCACACCTGTATCCATATCTGCACAAAGTAGCCTCTGTAAAGTGCTATTGCTCTTATCACTTTGTAAACTTTTATTTTTATTTACTAATGCCAAATATAACTTGACAATCAACTTTAATACTCATTAAGTATTTATTAAATTAAAATAATTCAATTATTTTGTAAAATGTCTATCATCATTATGTCAATCATCATTAATTCCAATGTTATTTAGAATAGAAATAATTGAATTTGCCATAGAAAGTACTGTTATAGTACATTCAAATGAATTAATAACTTTGTATAGTTGTGTATTTTGCAAGAATAATGTATGGTTGTCACAAAATCCCACTGATTTTCCCCGTGTGTAAACCACTGCGATTTTGTATGCTGTTATGATTTATGCAATGGTAAGGGAGATCAACAAGCTGTGTGTGTGAGAACATGTTGATGGCAAACAATTAAAAGCTGCGTGTGTGTGTGTGTTTCAAGGCGCGTGCGTAGCGACAGTGTGCAGTCGGATCAGAAAAGCGTCCAGGAGGAGGCTGAGGAGGAAGCCGAGATCAGCCAGGATAAGAAGCTGCCAGGTGATTGGTCACTTGCTAGTGATAGTCCCGCCGCCCACTAGACCACACCATTGGATGAGTTTGGGCTACTGTTCAAAAGCCCTAATTAACATCTATCTAAAAACAATCATGATGTTATGCTTACATTTTCTGATCCACCTGTACGTTTACCTTTGAAGACGTATACAAATAGCGTCTTCTGTGTCGTTTTCTTCCATCTCTCGGCCTGTCTCCCCCACCTCTGTAGTGACGTTTGAGGACAAGAAGAGGGAGAACTTTGAGCGAGGGAACCTGGAGCTGGAGAAGCGACGGCAGGCCTTGTTGGAGCTGCAGAGGAAGGAGCAGGAGAGGCTGGCCACACTAGAGAGGGAGGAACAGGAAAGAAAGGTACGACCCCCTTTCAAATTAAAAGCACAACGGTATTATCACCGTAGCTTTGTTTGCCCTCTTTCCCCTGGAACCATGTTTAAAAATTAAAAGTAACTGAAATGTACCATAAAGTGTCATTATATTCACATATATATTCATCGTTATAAGTATATTTGTAGAGCTTTTATGTAAAGTTCATAAATGTAAAGTTCATAAGTTGGTGTCGATTGGAATGTATTTAGCTGAAAAGAATAAGAAAGGTGTTGAACTGGATGTGTTTTTGTTAGGAGCGCGAGCGGATGGAGCAGGAGAGGCGACGACAGCAGGAGCTGGAGAAACAGCTGGAGAAACAGAGAGAGCTGGAGAGACAGAGGGAGGATGAGAGACGCAAGGAGATAGAGCGGAGAGAGGTGAGAGACAGAGGAAGAGACACAAGGAGATAGAGCGGAGAGAGGTGAGAGACGGAGGAAGAGACGCAAGGAGATAGAGCGGAGAGAGGTGAGAGACTGAGGAAGAGACGCAAGGAGATAGAGGCAAGAGAGGAGGCGGAAGAGACACAAGGAGATAGAGCAGAGAGAGGTGAGAGACTGAGGAAGAGACGCAAGGAGATAGAGCAGAGAGAGGTGAGAGACTGAGGAAGAGACGCAAGGAGATAGAGCGGAGAGAGGTGAGAGACGAGGAAGAGACGCAAGGAGATAGAGCGGAGAGAGGTGAGAGACAGAGGAAGAGACACAAGGAGATAGAGCAGAGAGAGGTGAGAGACTGAGGAAGAGACGCAAGGAGATAGAGCAGAGAGAGGTGAGAGACTGAGGAAGAGACGCAAGGAGATAGAGCAGAGAGAGGTGAGAGACAGAGGAAGAGACGCAAGGAGATAGAGCAGAGAGAGGTGAGAGACTGAGGAAGAGACGCAAGGAGATAGAGCGGAGAGAGGTGAGAGACGGAGGAAGACTCAAGGAGATACAGAGGGGTACGGAGGAGAGAGAGAAATAGATACAGAAGAGAGGGACATTTTTGTATCTTGGCATTATTAATAGTACTTGGCATATTGTATGTTCTTAGATGTTGGTAATGTGCTCAGAATGGCACTCGTTATGAAACTTGTTCTATTTGCCTTGCAACTATGAATGTTGAAACCTTCTCTATTCTTATCTTTACATACCACAGCGATATATTGCTGTCTCTGTCAACAAATGTACTATTTGTAAGTCGCTTTGGATAAAAGCGTCTGCCAAATGCCCTCAATCTAAATGTAAAAATAGGGAGAAGAGATAGTTCCCCCCCCCCCCCCCCCCTCACACATGCACAGCGACCCTGAACGTATCTCTAGACATTAGCCAAAAGGAGCTGTCTGTACGTCTGAATGAGTCGGACCTGACGTTAAGCCGATTCCTCCCTGCCAGCCCCCCAGTACAAAGTGCGTGTCATGTCCGGTGGAGCCCGTGTGTGAATAGAGCAGGTCATTGTTCAGAGCGTTCACTGTTCTTTGTACCGGAGTGAACGAATAGGCTACTCCTCAAGCAAATGCGAAATGAGTTACAAAAGTAATGTAATCGTTTTTCTGTCATTTTTTCCGACATCTTACAATTGCATTATAGATTATGTTTATGTATTTTGGTACAGTTTTGAAGCAGAATGTGTTATTGTTCAGTAGACAAAAGCCTACGCCCTTGCGCAGTCATGCATTGTTGTTGTTGAGGCTCTATAATATATTTGTTCGTCAATGTGTTGTGCAAGATATGGAATACTCGACTACTTGGGGGGGTGGGGCAATATTTATCAATCAAATGTATGTTCAATGACTGTGTGTGCGTGTGTGTCCAGGCCGCTAAGCGTGAGCTGGAGCGTCAGAGGCAGCTGGAGTGGGAGCGGCAGCGGCGCCAGGAGCTGCTGACTCAGCGCAACCGGGAGCAGGAGAGCATCGTGCTGCTCAAGGCCAGGAAGAAGACCCTGGAGTTTGAACTGGAAGCCCTGGTACTCACACACATCTACAGTAGATATACACACACACACACACACACACACACACACACACACACACACACACACACACACACACACACACACACACACACACACACACACACAGCTGGACGCAGAGCAGTGGTTCCCAGCCAGGGGCAGCTGGTTACCCTAGTGGGAGGGGTGTACAGGAGCTGGCTGCAGGCCGCAAAAGTGTAAATAGTTTGCGTTTGCTTTGTCATACCTACGAAAAAAGAGTGACAACGTAAAAGTATTGAATATAATGTGGTTGCAGATCAATACATTTGAGGCGAGAAATAGTACGCCTCAGTTTCTTCTCCATTTTAAACAGCATTATTTGTAACATAAAAGAATACAATAAAATGTAAGATTTGTTGGGGTCTGTACCAAACAAACATCGCATCTGGAGAAGGACAATATGTAGGCATCTCTGTACCACTACAGTACCTCAGTTATAATGGTGTTATACATTGACTTTTACACATTTTGCACTTTTACACAGATTGCAGTTCCTGTGATTTAGATATTGCACGATTTCGATAATATTTGAATTAATTGAGCAGCCTTAATTATGAATATTACTAATGATGCTGAATGGTATGATATGAGTTCAAAACAGAACATTGAGCCATACTAATGTGGGCTGTGTGGCAGACAAGTTTGGGACACAACGACATAGAAGCAAACAGCCACACACACACCGGCATGCACAGCGGTCTTGACATTTCATCATAGAATAATGTGTTTTGTTCGCTAATCGCATCTCTACCCCAGAATGATAAGAAGTCCCAGCTGGAGGGGAAATTACAGGATGTCCGCTTTCGACTGTCGGCTCAGCGACGAGAGGTGGAGCAGACCAATCAGATCAGAGAGACCCGCATCGCTGAGATCACCCTGCTGCAGCAGCAGCTGCAGGTAGGCAAGCTGAGAACGTGGTTTAAAAGAGCCATATTATAACACCAGGTGTGAGCATGTTTAGACATCCCAAGCAGTTTTGGGGGCGGCAGTAGCTCAGGAGGTAGAGTGGTTGTCTGCCAACTGGAAGGTTGCTGGTTCGATCCCCGAGCTCCACCTAGCTAAGTGTCGTGGTGTCCCTGAGCAAGACACCTATCCCTAACTGCTCCTGACGTGTTGGTTGTTACCTTGCATGGTTGGCACCGCCGTCGGCGTATGAATGGGTGAATGTGAGGCAACTGTAAAGCGCTTTGGATAAAAGCACTATATAAATGCAGTCCATTTACCATTTACCATTTTAAACACCGGGTTCATCTTAATTTTTTTACATCACAAGTGGGAGTGTCCACCCAGATGTATGCTGTGGATAGATCAGCCTACCAGCCTACCCAGTGTTCTGTAGCAAACTGGTAGGCTGATCTATCCACCATACATCTGGGTGGACCCTCCCACTAAAACCGGAGATGCTGAAACCGGTTGGAAGGGCTGATCACGCTCACACCTGGCAGTGGTTAAGGAGGTAGAGAAGTTGTCTTTTGTCAGTTGTCAGTTTGTTCCTATGCATCATGCAAAGGCAACTCTCTCTCTCTTTCTCTCTCTTTCTCTTTCTCTCTCTCTCTTTCTCTCTCTCTCTCTCTCTTCTCTCTCTCTCTCTCTCTCTCTCGTCTCTCTCTCTCTCTCTCTCTCTCTCTCTCACAAAGAGATGGAGGAAATTAATGATTGATTTTCCCATAAACATTGCAATATAGGTGTGTGCGCGTGCGTGTGTGTGCTGACGGAAAGTTGATTAAAGATGGTTCATTGAAGATGGTTACCCTGTCTGCAGAGCATGCAGGAAGAAAGGTGCGATCTTCCGCATCATCTTCGTCACCACCACCCATTACTTTACAGCCTGTTGGAGCCAAATCATTTAAGTTATGTATGAAGAATGGCCACCTTATCGTGGTGGGGGGGTTTGGGCGCCCCCGTGACCCTGGGAGCTGTGTTGTCCGGGGCATTAGCCCCTGGTAGGGTCTCCCAAGGCAAAGTGGTCTCAGGGGAGGGGCCAGACTAAGAGCAATTCAAAGACCCCATGAAAAGACTCCCGGAAAGAACAGTCACCTCACACGGACAAGGGAAACCGAGGCCCCCTTCTGGAGCCACACCTGTGAGGGGAGCTCATCGGCGAGCGTCTGGTGGCCGGGCCTGGATCCACAGGGCCCGGCCGGGCCAAGCCCGAAAAGACAACGTGGAGTCACCTCCCTGTGGGCTCACCACCTGCAGGGAGAGTCATTGGGGTCGGGTGCATTGTATACCGGGCGGTAGGCAAAAGCGGGGTCCTGGGCGAGCGGATCCCTGTCATCGCCGACTGGTTCTAGGGACGTGGAACGTTACCTCACTGGCGGGGAAGGAGCCGGAGCTGGTGCGGGAGGTGGAGCGGTACCAACTAGATATGGTTGGGCTCACCTCCACGCACAGCACTGGGTCTGGAACCAAACTCCTGGAGAGGGGCTGGACCCTCTACTTCTCCGGAGTTGCCCAGGGTGTGAGGCGCCAGGCGGGTGTGGGGATACTCACAATTCCCCGGCTGAGCGCCGCTGTGTTGGAGTTCTCTCCAGTGAATGAGAGGGTCGCCTTCATGCGACTGCTAGTCGCTGGGGGGAAGGCTCTGACTGTTGTGTGTGCCTACGCACCAAACAGCAGCTCAGAGTATCCGGCCTTCTTGGAGTCCTTGGGTGACATCCTGGAAAGGGTTCCATCCGGGGACTCCATAGTTCTACTGGGGGACTTCAACGCACACGTGGGCAATGATGGAGAAACCTGGAGGGGAGTGATTGGGATGAACGGCCTGCCCGATCTGAACCAGAGTGGTGTTTTGTTATTGGACTTCTGTTCTAGTCATGGACTGGCCATAACAAACACCATGTTCGAACATAGGGCGGTCCACAAGTGTACCTGGTACCGGACCACCTTAGGCCAAAGGTCGCTGATCGACTTTGTAATCGTATCAGCAGATCTGCGGCCGCATGTTTTGGACACTCGGGTGAAGAGAGGAGCAGAGCTGTCAACTGATCACCACCTGGTGGTGAGTTGGATCAGATGGCGCGGGAGGCTGCCAGACAGACCTGGTAAACCCAAACGTGTAGTGAGGGTGAACTGGGAACGTCTGGTGGAAGCCCCTGTCCGTAGGGTCTTTAACTCCCACCTCCGGAAGAACTTCTCGTACATCCCGGGGGAGGTTGGGGACATGGAACCTGAGTGGGCCATGTTCAGAGCCTCCATTGTAGAGACTGCAGCTCGGAGCTGTGGTCAAAAGGCTGTCGGTGCCTGTCGTGGCGGCAACCCAAGTACCCGTTGGTGGACACCAGCGGTGAAGGAAGCCGTCAGGCTGAAGAAGGAGGCCTTTCGGGCCTGGTTGGCCCAGGGGTCTCCTGAAACAGCAGACAGGTACCGGGAGGCCAAAAGGACCGCAGCTTCAGCGGTTGCTGAAGCAAAAACCCGGGTGTGGGAGGAGTTCGGGGAGGCCATGGAGCAGGACTTTCGGTTGGCCTCAAGGAGGTTCTGGCAAACCGGCAACTCAGGAAGGGAAAGCAGGGCTTGGCTCAGGCTGTGCTCAGTCGGGGAGGAGAACTGCTGACAGAGGCAGAGTCTGAAGACTCGGGGGAAGTCTCACCCATGTCCTTGGGTAGAGGTCACTGAAGTAGTCAAAAAGCTCTTCAGTGGCAAGGCGCCAGGTGTGGATGAGATTCGCCCTGAGATGCTGAAGGCTCTGGACATTGTCGGGCTGTCGTGGCTGACACGCCTAGTCAATGTAGCGTGGAGGTCGGGGACAGTACCTGTGGAATGGCAGACCGGGGTGGTGGTCCCCATTTTCAAAAAAGGGGACCGGAGGGTGTGCTCCAACTATCGAGGTATCACACTGCTCAGCCTCCCCGGGAAAGTTTATTTCAGGGTGCTGGAAAGGAGGCTCCGGCCGATTGTCGAACCTCAGCTCCAGGAGGAACAATGCGGATTCCGTCCTGGCCGTGGAACAGTGGACCAGCTATTTACCCTCGCAGGGTTGTTGGGGGGCGCATGGGTGTTTGCCCATCCAGTCTACATGTGCTTTGTGGACTTGGAGAAGGCCTATGACCGTGTCCCCCGGGGAATCATGTGGGGGGTACTACGGGAGTATGGGGTACCGGGGCCGTTGGTACGTGCCATTCGGTCCCTGTACGAACAAAGTGCGAGCTGCGTCCGTATTCTCGGCACAAAGTCAAGCATGTTCTCAGTGGGTGTTGGACTCCGCCAAGGTTGCCCCTTGTCACCGGTTCTGTTCGTGATCTTCATGGACAGAATCTCAAGGCGCAGCCGAGGTGAGGAGAGTGTCCGGTTTGGGGACCTCAGAATTGCATCTCTGCTCTTTGCAGATGATGTGGTTCTGTTGGCTACATCAGACTGTGACCTCCAGCATGCACTGGGGCGGTTTGCAGCCGAGTGTGAAGCAGTCGGGATGAGAGTCAGCACCTCCAAGTCTGAGGCCATGGTTCTCTGCCGGAAAACGGTGGAGTGTTCCCTCCGGGTTGGGAGTGAGTTGCTGCCTCAAGCGAAGGAGTTCAAGTATCTCGGGGTCTTGTTCACGAGTGAGGGCAAAATGGAGCGGGAGATGGACAGACGGATTGGTGCAGCGTCTGCAGTGATGCGGGCGCTGTACCGGTCCGATTTACTGGTCCATCTACGTTCCAACCCTCACCTATGGTCACGAGCTTTGGGTAGTGACCGAAAGAATGAGATCGCGGATACAAGCGGCCGAAATGAGTTTCCTCCGCAGGGTGGCTGGGCTCAGCCTTAGAGATAGGGTGAGGAGCTCAGACATCCGGAGGGAGCTCGGAGTAGAGCCGCTGCTCCTCCGCATCGAAAGGAGTCAGCTGAGGTGGTTCGGGCATCTGATTAGGATGCCCCCCGGGCGCCTCCCTTTGGAGGTTTTCCGGGCACGTCCAACTGGGAGGAGACCCCGGGGCAGACCCAGAACTCGCTGGAGGGATTACATATCTCGTCTGGCCTGGGAACGCCTCGGGACCCCCCAGGAGGAACTAGAGAGTGTGGCTGGGGAGAAGGAAGCCTGGGGGGCCCTGCTTAGCCGGCTGCCACCGCGACCCGACCCCGGATAAGCGGAGAGAGAGAGAGAGAGAGAGAGAGAGAGAGAGAGAGAGAGAGAGAGAGAGAGAGAGAGAGAGAGAGAGAGAGAGAGAGAAGAGAGAGAGAGAGAAAGAGAGAGAGAGTTGCCTTTGCATGATGCATAGGAACAAACTGACAACTGACAAAAGACAACTTCTCTACCTCCTTAACCACTGCCAGGTGTGAGCGTGATCAGCCCTTCCAACCGGTTTCAGCATCTCCGGTTTTAGTGGGAGGGTCCACCCAGGTGTATGGTGGATAGATCAGCCTACCAGTTGCTACAGAACACTGGGTAGGCTGGTAGGCTGATCTATCCACAGCATACATCTGGGTGGACACTCCCACTTGTGATGTAAAAAAATGAAGATGAACCCGGTGTTTAAATGGTATGGTAAATGGCTGCATTTATTACATTTCCCAATACAAATCTGGCATCCCACACCAAAGAAATGCATTATGCTAATAGATACATCAATGAATAATATAAGAGACCAAGAAATGGTTATGTTATATCTTATGTTATAATATGACGTATTATTATCCCTCAGCCACGTCTCCACCTCGTTCTTGTTGAAGTTGAGGTGGTTGTCCTTCTTGGCTCTCCACGGATACAAGGCCTGAGCCTGGAGACCCTCTACCTTCTCCCCCTGAGAGAGAGAGACAGAGAGAGAGAGAGAGAGAGACAGAGAGAGACACAGAGAGCAGAGACAGACACACACAAAGAGAGAGAGAAAGACACAGAGAGAGACAGAGAGAAAAAAAGGGAAAGAAAGAAAGAGAAAGATGGAGAAAGCAACAAATACAGAGAATGAGAGATAAAGAAAGAAATAAGAGAAAGTGAGATAAAGATAAAGAAAGAAATGAGAGAAATAAATGAGAAATAAATGAAGAGAAATAAAGAGAAGGGAGAGAGAGAGAAACAGATGGACAGAGTTACGACAAATTACAAAACATAATTTCTTCCCTAGTAACAGACAAAATAATGTGACTCATCGTTTTCCTAATAACAGTAAAGTAATAATGATACCTGTCCCAGAACAGGAGATGGGGAGGAGCCTGTTGTCATGGTGGCGGGTGTGAAGGCGGAGCGTTGCCGTAGTTGCGCAGAAGGAACACCGAGGGAAGGGTTCTGAGTGGTGGAGGAGGTGGGCCAGGCGTCCCAGCCCTCGCTCTCTGACTGGTTGGCTGCTGTGGAGGGCCAGCTGTACAGACACAGACACAGACACAGACACACACACACACACACACACACACACACACACACACACACACACACACACACACACACACACAACTATTGTGAGTCTTTAATTCATATTAGAACTTATTTTGCCAGATTTGCAATGATTTGTATACAGCCCGCTATTAATTGTGAACACTTGCGAGCCATTGTGTGATACGTACGTGGTGCTGAAGTCGGCCCAGTTGCTGCTGGCTGAAGACGTGGTGGAGCTTTGTCCTGGGGCAGGGGGGGGCGTGGCTACAGGCTGCTGGGTGGGCGTGGCCGTGGCAGAGCTACGCAGGCTGTTCGGCGCTTCGCTGTCGGGGATCCGCTCGGCGTAATTGGCTGGAAACCAACCGGTCCGCCCCCTCAGCTCGCCTCCTAGCCAACCGGGTTCCCCCGTCTGGGATTCATCCACCTGATAGAGTAAAGTAAGTAAGGTGGCGTTACAACAAATCACCACTTCCAAACTAGCATTAAACACTGACATTAATATCCCTTACAGTACGGTGGAGGATGGGTGGTGGTTTTAACTCAAACGGTGAAGAGGGGCTCTCCAGTGTGCAGGATGAGCCAGAGTTGCAGACAAAAATACTGGTGTTGATTCCAACAAGTGGTTTCCATTTATTCACACCAAACGCGCCACGAGACGGTTTGACGAGCGTTTGCAGCAACGCTCTCACTCTGCCGCTCACACCACCACCACAACAACAACAACAACAACAAGTGGTGTGAGATCTATATAAGGACATGCATCCAATGGCTCTGAATAAGGCATGAGATGGACCAATGGCAACAGCAAGTGGTCAACATAATCATGGCCTGTGATTGGTGAAGACAACACAGTGGGCGGGGGCCAGAACTTACCCACTCCCCTTTAACCTTCGGGTTTGGATGGCAAAGGAGAGAGCAAACAGTTAACACATAGCCACGCACACGCATGGGCACGCTCACACGAACACGCACACTATGCTCTGACTAATTAACAAAATACAAACGCAGAGAGAGGATACGTTGTGGTAAATAACTACCAGATTTCAGATTACCAGAATTCAGAATAAGTCCTTCGCTTGTTTTATGTCAGCCAATCTTTCCCATCGTGTCCTGTCTCACTCCAAGCTTGCATCAGACACGCACCCACACAATACACAGATATTACAGTACACTATGGTGTGTGTGTGTGTGTGTGTGGTGTGTGTGTGTCAGATGTGTGTGTGCGTGTGTGTGTGTGTGTGTGTGTGTGTGTGTGTGTGTGTGTGTGTGTGTGTGACGTGTGTGTGATGCTGATCTCGTCGTGGCTGCGTGCGTCAAAGGGGTACAGGGCCCTGTAGTAGACCACCTTCACCGGCTGCTGCTGCTGGTCAAAGCTGGTGACTGGAACCTTCTGGTCAAACAGGCCGGGGACCGGACCCCTCTCTGCCGTTCCTACGGCAATGACCAAATCACAACACCCAATCAGAGACTATAAGAGACCGTGCAGAACGTTTACCATTATGTGTCACTTTTGGGTAATGATTCTTATTGGAAAATGCTGCATATTAAAGTGCTTTGGGTGTCTTCAAAAGGACTATATAAATGCAATAGATTATTCCGTGAATGGTGAACTTCTTTTTTTTCTTAGACAAACGGAGTCTACATGCGCTCCGTTTATAGATTTAGTCAATGTCAAAGTGTTGTATTGTCACATGTTCTTTATAATAACACAGGGCCATTCTAAAATGTAATGTTATCTTGACTTTAGAAGTATTGATTAAATATTGAGTATTATAAATGTACAAATAAGCACAAGTGAGTAAGGGCAGATACACAAGTGAGGGGAGCAGTAGCAGAAATATGACATAAGGCATGTCATAGCAGAAATATGCAAAAGACAAAAGAATCAGAAGCATCTGTATCCAGAGTATTTAAATGTAGCAAGATTTATAGATATTGGCCAGTTTTTAGCCCCATAAAAATGCTCCACCAGACATTGCACATATATCTCAATTTCGATGATATTTAAATTAACTGCTGTCTCCTAATCTGGACCACCTCTAAACATAAACCGGACCACCCACCTGTGGAGGCCCAGGGGTCTGGCTGCTGGCTGAACAGCTTGCTGACTTTATCCTGCACTTCCTTCTGGGCCCTGCCCTCCTCCTCCTTCTGTTCTCCTCCTCCTCCCACCGCCGCCATCCGCTTGCGACCCTCCTCCTCCTCCATCCCTCGCCTCTTGCGCTCCTCCTCCTCCATCCCTCTCCTCTTGCGCTCCTCCTCCTCCTGGGTGACACGGTTGAGCCAGGCCTGCGAGGCCGATGCCCCCCCGGGACTGGGGGGCTTGGGGAGCGACGGGGGCCCCTCGCCTTGCCAAGCTCCCACCTCCTCAGAGGGCAACCTGGGGGAGCAGGAGAAATACACTTATGAGCGTGATTAGCCATGACAAGCAGTTTCAAAATTGTCATGTGATTAAAATTGTGTGTGGGAGTGGCCAACCTAGATATATGATAACTAGATCAGTCTACCAGCCTACCCAGTGGACTACTGACTGGTAAAGGGATCTTGTCATCGTACTTCTAGGTGGACACTCCCATGTGTGATGTAAAATATAATTGCATCTGCTTCCATACACATTCATGTAATATCAATTTCTCATTGCTATTAAATCAATCAACTATTAATAGCTTATAAATTGGTAATCTCCAGCGACCACATCTGCATATCAGGTGACCACGAGGTTGCGAAGCAGCGCTATAACACATTCCAGCCCATTGGAAGAAACACAACCTTAGCTGTTTATTTATGGAAATGAGTTGTCCCCACAATGTTTCTGCAACTTGCCTGTTGTCCTGGAGTTCAGCAGACCGCCTCTCATTGTGTGTGTGTGCGTGGGAGAACGGGTGTGTTCGCGTGTGAGCATCTCCCTCCGACTCCTTCTGCTTCTGTCTCTGCTGCCGGTAGTGGATTTCCCTTAGCTCCTGCAAGGCATTGTGGGAAGGGGTGAGAGGTGAGCAGGAAGGGAAGGGGGTGAGGTGAGGGGAGGGGGTCGGGGGGTTAAAGGGCAGTTTGCAAAGGGTTAGCAACATCCTCAGGGAGTGCTCGACAGGTGACCAAACTCTGCACCAATGTGTCAGCGTCACATGACGCTACACATTGTTTCAGGAAGTGGGTTTAAAGCATTGCTCCATTGTCACTGTTAAGCCTTTCCACTAGCAGTTAGTCAAGGCAGTTGCCTTGTAAAAGAAACACACTTTTTAGTTTTACTTTAAAATAAGTAGTAATTCCAGGCAACAAATAACAATGTAAATACACAGCGAGTGCAACATCAAATTGCGAGAGCATAAAGATCAGCTTGGTAGAGAGTCGAACGAAGATTAAACTGTGTATTTTAGTTGAATGCTATCCAATACCATTTGACAAACTGTCTTACATGCAAGTGTCACAAGACATGTTATAAATGCAACTATTTTTCGGGATCACATAAACTGGCAATAGAGAATAAAATGATATAAGAATAAACTGATCAAAACTGGAAAAGTACATTGTTGATCATTTAAATATTAATAGATTCTTTGCAATCGGATGTGAATTTGAATTTAGTAAGACATTAGTATAATCTTATTAAGTCGAATTAGCCTTGCAAATCAAGACATGTTAACGTTTCTAAATCACTGGGAATCTTTCATCGATGTGGGGCAGCAGAGGGAGAGAAAGCGGTGAGCTGTCAGTTTTATGCCAACCAGCTGTGCCGTTAGGATGTGCCTCATCGCCACCATGTGCACTGCGGCCATTTTGTTTCCACCAAGCAACAATGAGGGATGACAGTCAGACAGACAGAGGGAAGCCAGAGACGCCTTCTAATCCCATCAACCAGAAATTACAGAGCACGTGACCTCAGAGACAGACGACAGCGTTGGACACACACACACACACACACACACACACACACACACACACACACACACACACACACACACACACACACACACACACACACACACACCACACCACACACACCACACCACACACACACACACACACACACACACACACACACACACACACCCCCCATTATCTTAGGAACAGGGTTGTCAAAACTATCGATTATTCTGGACAAGTGGGCTTCCTGTTGATTCTTCAGTTGGTCTGGCTGAGACCACGCTAGCATCTACAGTCCCAACAAAGCCAGCCTTGCAGATCAAAAATAGCGTATTCAATTCCTAAGCTGGCAAGGGAGCTATCTTAGGAACAATTAGCTACTTGCGTAACTGGCAGAATGCTAGCTAAGCAATAAGCACTACAAGTCAAGAGCAGGCGTCTGAGGGGATGTCCGGTGGTGGGGTAAGGAGGGTATAGTGTAGTAGTGGGGAGTGATGTAGAGAGAGGAGGATGACGGTGTGTTGTGTACACCTGGATGACGGCGTCAAGCTGTGTAAAACACACCACGCACACACCAATGGACACACAACACACACACACACACACACACACACACACACACACACACACACACACACAACACACACACACACACACAACACACACACACACACACACACACACACACACACACACACAAACACACAAACACACCACTCATCTTACAAACTCATAAAATGATGGCCAACCGTTGCCACTGAAAACAGTACAGTTTTTTACTGCTCATTATGGCTGGGGAGACAAGACCATAATGATGTTGAGTCCAGTCCACATTGCAATGAGCACAAATAGCCCATCTCTAATCTTGTCTAATCTCTGAGTAATATTTATAAATTACACTTGTTAAGCTCTTGACACATCAGCAGCTCAACGGCTCTGAGGAAATGCAGCGCAGGACTGCTTGAGCAAGACTCAGGAAACATAACTGCTAACTACGCATTCTTGCATCAACACGCAGCGTGACCGCGTCTCGCTGGGTGAAGGAGGCAATGCTACTGCTGGGGTGGAAGACACCAGAGATATTGTGAAATCATACACACTGGCTTTACACCAGAAATAAACACAGTCGCAACAATAGAAGAACAGATAATTGAAAATAAATGTATTATGAATATTGTTCAGTAAATATATATTATATAATAATTATATTATTATTTACAAAATAGTGTCGCTTTGTGGATCACATCATGTGTTTTCCATTGATGTTCTTGCGTTAATAATTGTGTATAAAGGGGGGTGCTGACTATCTTTGCTCAGCCACTGCATGTGTATTTATCTATTTTGCTTTACCATTTGCATATGAGGAGATCCGCAAAAGGTCTTGATGACAATTGAGTGGTACAAGGTACAAGGTTGGGTGGCTAACAATAGAATACATTTCAATCAGAATACATTTTAATAACATGATGTACTCTATGTTTTTATTCCATACATTGACTGTTTGTTTGTGTGTGTCCATTGTGAGGCTATTTTGAGTGGCGGGCCACACACCATGAAGTTAGAGGAATGCTTCTGTAAAACTGCCAGACAATACAACCACAACATCCACCACTATGTCCCTTTCAGATTGAGCCATCAGGGCACCACAACTACAGAAACCAGGATGAAGTCATTCCTGCCAAGAATCTGCTATCCAGCCATTTTTACCCATAGAGCCGCTCATCACATATCAAACATGAAAAAAAACATACTAGCAGCAAAGTGTGCAAGTTTGTGTGTGAGTGAAGGTTATCAGTATCCAACCAATTGCATGGATAAGGCAAGGCATTGTCAGGCTGCAAAACAACAGTCTGCCTGCCGGGGCAGCACTGAGGAGTGGGTAAATAAAACGATGTCTATCCATTCATTAGGGGTTTGTTTTCCAAACATGATAAGCAAAAATCTATTTGAAACCAACAAATAAAATTGTACTCATCTTACGATGGCACTCACTATTTCACCAACACTTTGGGTCAGGTGGCAATGGCATGACATAATCATGCTGTTTACAAGTGTTACTTATTTTTCCAATACACTACAAGCTGACTAATGTTCAAGATTGTCGACCTAGTCAAATTCCAGCCGCAGTACCACCCCGGGCAGGCAGAGGCAGTGTGCTCTACCTGTCTCCCTCTCTCTTCCTCTTGAAGCTGCTGTTGCAGGGCCTCTATCCTGGCACAGTGGTTTGCATAGAACTCACACAGACACTGGCATGGGAAGGGGGTGGGGGGAGCAAAAGGTAAGAGAGCCAGGAAGTAGAGTAGAAAAGGAAAAAGAGATAAAGAAATACAAAATAAAAGGAAGGGGTTACTGACAGAATATTAGAGATGTTCCGATACCATTTTTCCCTTCCCGATCCCGATTCAGACACATGAACTTGCTCAATGGTCGATAACGAGTACTGACCCAATACCAATTAGTGTTTGTTCTTTCAATAAAAAGCTGAACATTAGGCTGGCCCATTTCCAAACTTTGTAAAATATAAATACAGTAAATGGATACATACAACATGACTAGACAACATTAATTGTAATATGACTAATATGTTTCATTATTTAATATTATATATTATTAATTAAGTACTATATATACACACAATACAAACTAACTATATTTTTTGTATTTGTTTCCTCATATTATGAAAATGATTGTGTGCCAATTATATAAAGGTTCTTATAGTTTGTGTGATATATGTGCTGAATTATATGAGAGTTGTTGTTTATTTGTTGAGCCAAAGGAATACATTTTGCACGTGTCCTCGACCGGGAAGCACCGAGGACCGAGGACCCGAGAACAGCTATGCTGTATGTCCTCTACCGGGAAGCAGTGTCTGTGGATAGGACTATCGGATGGTGTATAGACTTGCGTACTTGCCGATACCCGAGCCAGCATTTTGGGCTGTATCGGAGGTATTTTCGATACTAGTATTGGTATCGGAACAGCTCTACAGAATATAATTTAAAAATAGCATATCATGAAGGAAATAAAAAAGTTTGTCATGTTGAGGAGTCAAGACAGCAGAGCTGGATGCACAGAACGACATTGAGCACAAGAGAGCAATGAGTGCAGAGAGTGAGGCAACATGGTAGAACAGGCAAAGGCAGAGGAAGATGGGATGTATAGTAAAAATATACATCCCATACAGGGCTGTATGTTTATACATAAAGTGGGAAGGAGAAGGGTGATATGGTCAGAGAGAAATCATGTCTCAGGGTAATTTGTCATGGATGTGTGAACCATTCATGGTTCAAATGCAAGAAAGTTAAAATCCTGTGATGATTTTGGCGATATTGGCATATACAGTGTATATCTCACTGTTAAGCGTTTGCATACATGTTCCCTATGTGGTACTAATGTATGCAGCTGAATAGAAAAGTGAAAGAAAAGGGGAAATGTAAGGAAACCAAGATGGTTTCTTGGTTTCCTTCCAACTACTTTCTCAGCACCCTTTTTGAGTCATATTTCTGAAGTACATCTGTGAGCAAGGAGAGGATTCAGACACATCGGATATGACAACCAAACCAGGGCGCCACAAACTCTCCACATTATAAACAAAGGAGCAAAGAAGATAAAGTTTTTACACAACTGCAGTTATTTGAATGAAAGAAACATAATATTATATCACTCGGCAATAGCCCTTATTTGCGATGAGTGGAACAATGTTGTTAAAGCGGGGTTCAAAATCGCGACAGCTAGGCGGACAGGCTGAGTGGGACACAGGATTCTCGTCTTCGTAAAGAAAATGCCGGCTGTTGCTACTACTCCTGCTATACATGAATCTGACAACCTTCAACAAGCTGATTATCATCGAATGACAGATCATTTTTCAACAAAATACGTCCTGACAGAAGATGGAATAAGAAAGCTTCATTCAATCCTGTTCAACAGTCTCCCACATGTTTCTATGGTTAGTGGTGGAGAGAAAAACGCCCGGTCACGTGGGATCCACTGGGCTTTTCTACATTTTCACACGGTACGTGGGTGGAACCACCGAGAGACAGGCGGGGCTTCATTTACAAAACACTTCCTTATATAATGTCTTGCGCCCGATTGCGTGGCCAGTTAACGGTCAATCAAAGGAATATAGCCTACTACTTCAAATAAATATGTACATAATGGCCAAACTAACTCAAACAGGGGGACGTTTTTCCATCATAAATATCTTTAAATAATCAACTTAAATCATCATCCATCCATCCATCCATCCATCTTATCCGGGGTCCAGCAGTGGCTGGGCAGGCTCATTCCTGATAAACAGTGTCTCAATGACCAGCTGAAACAAGTCCAACAAAACAGCCTCCACCGTAAGTACTGCGCACTACCCAAGACACGCACACACACATACACACACACACACACACACACACACACACACACCACACACACACACACACACACACACACACACCACACCACACATACCCCACACACGCACACATTGTGAGTACTGTGCACTGTCTTGTCTCTGATAGTCTCACAGTTCAGATTTGAATGGCCACTGACTGCACAGCCAACCAGCCAAGCATCCATTAGTCAGATGCTCCTTAATAAGTGACATCCTCACTGTATGTCACTCTGAAGTCTCTATTAATAACTCAACTCTGAACTCGTTGTAATCAGAAAGAGTAATGGACCCCTGTCATTCAGCCATGAATAAATGTGTTAGTTCTGTGTGATAGCATTGTATGTGTGTGTGTGTGTGTGTGTGTGTGTGTGTGTGTTGTATGTTGTGTGTGTGTGTGTTTGTGTGTGTGTGTGTGTGTGTGTGTGTGTTGTGTGTGTGTGTGTGTGTGTGTGTGTGTGTGTGTGCAGGAGACAGTCTAAACTCCCTTCAGAAGGCTGTGGAGCTGAAGGAGTCCAGTAGGCAGCAGCTCAAAGACCAGCTAGATGCGGTGGAGAGAGAGACCAGGTCCAAGCTTCTGGAGATAGACGCCTTCAACACTCAGCTAAAGGTACTGCTAACCTGCCGAAGAACAGCCACTTCCTGTTCACTAACTGCTAATAATAATTATGACAATAATTATGATATTTTTCTTTATTTTAGCATATGTGAATATTCGTCCTAGCCCTTAAAGATTGTAACGGAAACAATTTCCCCCCGGAATCATTAAATTAATACCTTGGCGGTGCGGTAAATTAGCTTAGCCGTGTAGCTCAACCCGTTTGGTTAGGGTTGGTTATGACGAAACCCTTTTACAAAGCAAAACATACGGCTCAAGTTCAATGGCTCACAAAGGTAGCTTTCAATACGCCTTGCTGAAAATAACTATTGTATAAATTTATAAATACCAGAAAATGTTCCATACAATAACCATATCAGGGTCCATATGGACATGGATTGAAGTTCTCCGTCACCACGACGGATTTCTGTCTATTAGATTCCAGAGAGGCCAAGTATGAGATCAGTGTACATCTGAGGCGGGCCAGGCCACTGAACTAGAGGCGGGCCAGGCCACTGAACTAGAGGCGGGCCAGGCCACTGAACTAGAGGCGGGCCAGGCCACTGAACTAGAGGCGGGCCAGGCCACTGAACTAGAGGCGGGCCAGGCCACTGAACTAGAGGCGGCCAGGCCACTGAACTAGAGGCGGGCCAGGCCACTGAACTAGAGGCGGGCCACTGAACTAGAGCGCAGGCCACTGAACTAGAGGCGAGGCCACTGAACTAGAGGCGGGCCACTGAACTAGAGGCGGGCCAGGCCACTGAAGTAGAGGCGGGCCAGGACACTGAACTGGAGGCGGGCCAGGCCAGTGCTTAGTTACGGCCGCACGATATTTCGATGACGTGGCTGTTATAACCCCGGCACATGTGCAGGGGGCAGGAAAATAATCACCAGAATGCAGGAAATTAAGTCTTTGTAACAAACTATTTCTTGGTGGACCATCGGCATGGTTTGACCCCGGCGAGAGCCCCATATGTTTTATGAATAGTGAAATTTTTATTTTTATTTTTTTGGATCCTCTGTGTGTCATTCAAGCAGTAGAATACTTGGAGCACTGCTTATGTGCTAACTTGTTGAAAACGAGCAATGTAAGCACATACCGGTACCTAAACTATCATGTCTGTCCCTCCGTGTCTGAATCTCGTCGGTACCAGATTCAAACACAGAGAGAAAAGAGTTACCCGCTCAACCAAACAGTGAGGCAGTGGTGTGGGAAGGATATTTTACCGTAAACCTTAGAGTGGAGGAAATTAATGATTGATTTTCCCATAAACATTGCAATATAGGTGTGTGCGCGTGCGTGTGTGTGCTGACGGAAAGTTGATTAAAGATGGTTCATTGAAGATGGTTACCCTGTCTGCAGAGCATGCAGGAAGAAAGGTGCGATCTTCCGCATCATCTTCGTCACCACCACCCATTACTTTACAGCCTGTTGGAGCCAAATCATTTAAGTTATGTATGAAGAATGGCCACCTTATCGTGGTGGGGGGGTTTGGGCGCCCCCGTGACCCTGGGAGCTGTGTTGTCCGGGGCATTAGCCCCTGGTAGGGTCTCCCAAGGCAAAGTGGTCTCAGGGGAGGGGCCAGACTAAGAGCAATTCAAAGACCCCATGAAAAGACTCCCGGATAAGCTGGATGGATGGATGGATGGATGGATGATGATTTAAGTTGATTATTTAAAGATATTTATGATGGAAAAACGTCCCCCTGTTTGAGTTAGTTTGGCCATTATGTACATATTTATTTGAAGTAGTAGGCTATATTCCTTTGATTGACCGTTAACTCTGGCCACGCAATCGGGCGCAAGACGTTATATAAGGAAGTGTTTTGTAAATGAAGCCCGCCTGTCTCTCGTGGTTCCCCCACGTACCGTGTGAAAATGTAGAAAAGCACAGTGGATCCCACGTGACCGGGCGTTTTCTCTCCACCACTAACCATAGAAACATGTGGGAGACTGTTGAACAGGATTGAATGAAGCCTTTTATTCATCTTCTGTCAGGACGTATTTTGTGAAAAATGATCTGTCATTCGATGGATAATCAGTTGTTGAAGGTTGTCAGATTCATGTATAGCAGGAGTAGTAGCACAGCCGGCATTTTCTTTTACGAAGACGAGAATCCTGTGTCCCACTCAGCCTGTCCGCCTAGCTGTCGCGATTTTGAACCCCCGCTTTAACAACATTGTTCCACCTCTGCAATAAAGGGCTATTGCGAGTGATATAATATTATGTTTCTTTCATTCAATAACTGCAGTTGTGTAAAACTTTATCTTCTTGCTCCTTTGTTATAATGTGGAGAGTTTGTGGCGCCCTGGTTTGGTTGTCATATCCGATGTGTCTGAATCCTCTCCTTGCTCACAGATGTACTTCAGAAATATGACTCAAAAAGGGTGCTGAGAAAGTAGTAGGAAGGAAACCAAGAAACCATCTTGGTTTCCTTACATTTCCCCTTTTCTTTCACTTTTCTATTCAGCTGCATACATTAGTACCACATAGGGAACATGTATGCAAACGCTTAACAGTGAGATATACACTGTATATGCCAATATCGCCAAAATCATCACAGGATTTTAACTTTCTTGCATTTGAACCATGAATGGTTCACACATCCATGACAAATTACCCTGAGACATGATTCTCTCTGACCATATCACCCTTCTCCTTCCACTTTATGTATAAACATACAGCCCTGTATGGGATGTATATTTTTACTATACATCCCATCTTCCTCTGCCTTGCCTGTTCTACCATGTTGCCTCGCTCTCTGCACTCATTGCTCTCTTGTGCTCAATGTCGTTCTGTGCATCCAGCTCTGCTGTCCTTGACTCCCAACATGACAAACTTTTTATTTCCTTCATGATATGCTATTTTTAAATTATATTCTGTAGAGCTGTTCCGATACCAATACTAGTATCGAAAATTACCTCCGATACAGCCCAAAATGCTGGCTCGGGTATCGGCAAGTACGCAGTCTATACACCATCCGATAGTCCTATCCACAGACACTGCTTCCCGGTAGAGGGACATACAGCATAGCTGTTCTCGGTCCTCAGTCCTCGGTGCTTCCCGGTCGAGGACACGTGCAGAATGTATTCCTTTGGCTCAACAAATAAACAACAACTCTCATATAATTCAGCACATATATCACACAAACTATAAGAACCTTTATATAATTGGCACACAATCATTTTCATAATATGAGGAAACAAATACAAAAAATATAGTTTATATAAAAAAAATCATTAGTTTGTATTGTGTGTATATATAGTACTTAATAATAATATATAATATAAATAATGAAACATATTAGTCATATTACAATTAATGTTGTCTAGTCATGTTGTATGTATCCATTTACTGTATTTATATTTTACAAAGTTTGGAAATGGGCCAGCCTAATGTTCAGCTTTTTATTGAAAGAACAAACACTAATTGGTATTGGGTCAGTACTCGTTATCGACCATTGAGCAAGTTCATGTGTCTGAATCGGGATCGGGAAGGGAAAATGGTATCGGAACATCTCTAATATTCTGTCAGTAACCCCTTCCTTTTATTTTGTATTTCTTTATCTCTTTTTCTTTTCTACTCTACTTCCTGGCTCTCTTACCTTTTGCTCCCCCCACCCCCTTCCCATGCCAGTGTCTGTGTGAGTTCTATGCAAACCACTGTGCCAGGATAGAGGCCCTGCAACAGCAGCTTCAAGAGGAAGAGAGAGGGAGACAGGTAGAGCACACTGCCTCTGCCTGCCCGGGGTGGTACTGCGGCTGGAATTTGACTAGGTCGACAATCTTGAACATTAGTCAGCTTGTAGTGTATTGGAAAAATAAGTAACACTTGTAAACAGCATGATTATGTCATGCCATTGCCACCTGACCCAAAGTGTTTGGTGAAATAGTGAGTGCCATCATAGATGAGTACAATTTTATTTGTTGGTTTCAAATAGATTTTTGCTTATCATGTTTGGAAAACAAACCCCTAATGAATGAATAGACATCGTTTTATTTACCCACTCCTCAGTGCTGCCCCGGCAGGCAGACTGTTGTTTTGCAGCCTGACAATGCCTTGCCTTATCCATGCAATTGGTTGGATACTGATAACCTTCACTCACACACAAACTTGCACACTTTGCTGCTAGTATGTTTTATTTCATGTGTTATAGTTTCATATGTGATGAGCGGCTCTATGGGTAAAAATGGCTAGATAGCAGATTCTTGGCAGGAATGACTTCATCCTGGTTTCTGTAGTTGTGGTGCCCTGATGGCTCACTCTGAAAGGGACATAGTGGACATAGGTGGATGTTGTGGTTGTATTGTCTGGCAGTTTTACAGAAGCATTCCTCTAACTTCATGGTGTGTGGCCCGCCACACAAAATAGCCTCACAATTGACACACACAAACAAACGCTCAATGTATGGAATAAAAACATAGAGTACATCATGTTATTAAAATGTATTCTGATTTTGGAATAAATACATTTCAGTCAAACTATCATTAGCCACCCAACCTTGTACCTTGTACCACTCAATTGTCATCAAGACCTTTTGCGGATCTCCTCATATGCAAATGGTAAAGCAAAATAGATAAATACACATGCAGTGGCTGAGCCAAAGATAGTCAGCACCCCCCTTTATACACAATTATTAACGCAAGAACATCAATGGAAAACACATGATGTGATCCACAAAGCGACACTATTTTGTAAATAATAATATAATTATTATATAATATATATTTACTGAACAATATTCATAATACATTTATATTCAATTATCTGTTCTTCTATTGTTGCAACTGTGTTTATTTCTGGTGTAAAGCCAGTGTGTATGATTTCACAATATCTCTGGTGTCTTCCACCCCAGCAGTAGCATTGCCTCCTTCACCCAGCGAGACGCGGTCACGCTGCGTGTTGATGCCAGAGTGCGTAGTTAGCAGTTATGTTTCCTGAGTCTTGCTCAAGCAGTCCTGCGCTGCATTTCCTCAGAGCCGTTGAGCTGCTGATGTGTCAAGAGCTTAACAAGTGTAATTTATAAATATTACTCAGAGATTAGACAAGATTAGAGATGGGCTATTTGTGCTCATTGCAATGTGGACTGGACTCAACATCGTTATGGTCTTGTCTCCCCAGCCATAATGAGCAGTAAAAAACTGTACTGTTTTCAGTGGCAACGGTTGGCCATCATTTTATGAGTTTGTAAGAATGAAACAGGGAAGTGTTTGTGTGTGTGTGTGTGTGTGTGTGTGTGGTGTGTGTGTGTGTGTGTGTGTGTGTGTGTGTGTGTGTGTGTGTGTGTGTGTGTGTGTGTGTGTTGTGTGTGTGTGTGTGTGTGTGTGTGTGTGTTTCAGTGGCCGGTGCAGCTACATGATTGTATGTCGGCCGCCAGGGTGTGTCTTACACAGCTTGACGCCGTCATCCAGGTGTACACAACACACCGTCATCCTCCTCTCTCTACATCACTCCCCACTACTACACTATACCCTCCTTACCCCACCACCGGACATCCCCTCAGACGCCTGCTCTTGACTTGTAGTGCTTATTGCTTAGCTAGCATTCTGCCAGTTACGCAAGTAGCTAATTGTTCCTAAGCTAGCTCCCTTGCCAGCTTAGGAATTGAATACGCTATTTTTGATCTGCAAGGCTGGCTTTGTTGGGACTGTAGATGCTAGCGTGGTCTCAGCCAGACCAACTGAAGAATCAACAGGAAGCCCACTTGTCCAGAATAATCGATAGTTTTGACAACCCTGTCTCCTAAGATTTACCTAATTGGGGGTGGGTGTGTGTGTGTGTGTGGTGTGTGTGTGTGGTGTGTGTGTGTGTGTGTGTGTGTGTGTGTGTGTGTGTGTGTGTGTGTGTGTGTGTGTGTGTGTGTGTGTGTGTGTGTGTCCCACGCTGCAACATGTACGGTCTTGTTCGTCATCATCTTGTAATTTCTGGTTGATGGGATTAGAAGGCGTCTCTGGCTTCCCTCTGTCTGTCTGACTGTCATCCCTCATTGTTGCTTGGTGGAAACAAAATGGCCGCAGTGCACATGGTGGGCGATGAGGCACATCCTAACGGCACAGCTGGTTGGCATAAACTGACAGCTCACCGCTTTCTCTCCCTCTGCTGCCCCACATCGATGAAAGATTCCCAGTGATTTAGAAACGTTAACATGTCTTGATTTGCAAGGCTAATTCGACTTAATAAGATTATACTAATGTCTTACTAAATTCAAAATTCACATCCGATTGCAAAGAATCTATTAATATTAAATGATCAACAATGTACTTTTCCAGTTTTGTTCAGTTTATTCTTATATCATTTTATTCTCTATTGCCAGTTTATGTGATCCCGAAAAATAGTTGCATTTATAACATGTCTTGTGACACTTGCATGTAAGACAGTTTGTCAAATGGTATTGGATAGCATTCAACTAAAATACACAGTTTAATCTTCGTTCGACTCTCTACCAAGCTGATCTTTATGCTCTCGCAATTTGATGTTGCACTCGCTGTGTATTTACATTGTTATTTGTTGCCTGGAATTACTACTTATTTTAAAGTAAAACTAAAAAGTGTGTTTCTTTACAAGGCAACTGCCTTGACTAACTGCTAATGGAAAGGCTTAACAGTGACAATGGAGCAATGCTTTAAACCCACTTCCTGAAACAATGTGTAGCGTCATGTGACGCTGACACATTGGTGCAGAGTTTGGTCACCTGTCGAGCACTCCCTGAGGATGTTGCTAACCCTTTGCAAACTGCCCTTTAACCCCCCGACCCCCTCCCCTCACCTCACCCCCTTCCCTTCCTGCTCACCTCTCACCCCTTCCCACAATGCCTTGCAGGAGCTAAGGGAAATCCACTACCGGCAGCAGAGACAGAAGCAGAAGGAGTCGGAGGGAGATGCTCACACGCGAACACACCCGTTCTCCCACGCACACACACACAATGAGAGGCGGTCTGCTGAACTCCAGGACAACAGGCAAGTTGCAGAAACATTGTGGGGACAACTCATTTCCATGATGCATGTCATGTTTAAGATGAGAATAGACAGCTAAGGTTGTGTTTCTTCCAATGGGCTGGAATGTGTTATAGCGCTGCTTCGCAACCTCGTGGTCACCTGATATGCTGATGTGGTCGCTGGAGATGACCAATTTATAAGCTATTAATAGTTGATTGATTTAATAGCAATGAGAAATTGATATTACATGAATGTGTATGGAAGCAGATGCAATTATATTTTACATCACACATGGGAGTGTCCACCTAGAAGTACGATGACAAGATCCCTTTACCAGTCAGTAGTCCACTGGGTAGGCTGGTAGACTGATCTAGTTATCATATATCTAGGTTGGCCACTCCCACACACAATTTTAATCACATGACAATTTTGAAACTGCTTGTCATGGCTAATCACGCTCATAAGTGTATTTCTCCTGCTCCCCCAGGTTGCCCTCTGAGGAGGTGGGAGCTTGGCAAGGCGAGGGGCCCCCGTCGCTCCCCAAGCCCCCCAGTCCCGGGGGGGCATCGGCCTCGCAGGCCTGGCTGAACCGTGTCACCCAGGAGGAGGAGGAGCGCAAGAGGAGAGGGATGGAGGAGGAGGAGCGCAAGAGGCGAGGGATGGAGGAGGAGGAGGGTCGCAAGCGGATGGCGGCGGTGGGAGGAGGAGGAGAACAGAAGGAGGAGGAGGGCAGGGCCCAGAAGGAAGTGCAGGATAAAGTCAGCAAGCTGTTCAGCCAGCAGCCGGACCCCTGGGCCTCCACAGGTGGGTGGTCCGGTTTATGTTTAGAGGTGGTCCAGATTAGGAGACAGCAGTTAATTTAAATATCATCGAAATTGAGATATATGTGCAATGTCTGGTGGAGCATTTTTATGGGGCTAAAAACTGGCCAATATCTATAAATCTTGCTACATTTAAATACTCTGGATACAGATGCTTCTGATTCTTTTGTCTTTTGCATATTTCTGCTATGACATGCCTTATGTCATATTTCTGCTACTGCTCCCCTCACTTGTGTATCTGCCCTTACTCACTTGTGCTTATTTGTACATTTATAATACTCAATATTTAATCAATACTTCTAAAGTCAAGATAACATTACATTTTAGAATGGCCCTGTGTTATTATAAAGAACATGTGACAATACAACACTTTGACATTGACTAAATCTATAAACGGAGCGCATGTAGACTCCGTTTGTGTAAGAAAAAAAAGAAGTTCACCATTCACGGAATAATCTATTGCATTTATATAGTCCTTTTGAAGACACCCAAAGCACTTTAATATGCAGCATTTTCCAATAAGAATCATTACCCAAAAGTGACATATAATGGTAAACGGTCTCTTATAGTCTCTGATTGGGTGTTGTGATTTGGTCATTGCCGTAGGAACGGCAGAGAGGGGTCCGGTCCCCGGCCTGTTTGACCAGAAGGTTCCAGTCACCAGCTTTGACCAGCAGCAGCAGCCGGTGAAGGTGGTCTACTACAGGGCCCTGTACCCCTTTGACGCACGCAGCCACGACGAGATCAGCATCACCCCGGGGGACATCGTCATGGTTGGTCCAACACACACACACACACACACACACACACACACACACACACACACACACACACACACACACACACACACACACACACACACACACACACACACACACACACACACGTGTGTACTGTAATATCTGTGTATTGTGTGGGTGCGTGTCTGATGCAAGCTTGGAGTGAGACAGGACACGATGGGAAAGATTGGCTGACATAAAACAAGCGAAGGACTTATTCTGAATTCTGGTAATCTGAAATCTGGTAGTTATTTACCACAACGTATCCTCTCTCTGCGTTTGTATTTTGTTAATTAGTCAGAGCATAGTGTGCGTCTTCGTGTGAGCGTGCCCATGCGTGTGCGTGGCTATGTGTTAACTGTTTGCTCTCTCCTTTGCCATCCAAACCCGAAGGTTAAAGGGGAGTGGGTAAGTTCTGGCCCCCGCCCACTGTGTTTGTCTTCACCAATCACAGGCCATGATTATGGTTGACCACTTGCTGTTGCCATTGGTCCATCTCATGCCTTATTCAGAGCCATTGGATGCATGTCCTTATATAGATTTCACACCACTTGTTGTTGTTGTTGTTGTTGTTGTGGTGGTGTGTGAGCGGCGAGTGAGAGCGTTGCTGCAAACGCTCGTCAAACCGTCTCGTGGCGCGTTGTTGGTGAATAAATGGAAACCACTTGTGGAATCAACACCAGTATTTTTGTCTGCAACTCTGGCTCATCCTGCACACTGGAGAGCCCCTCTTCACCGTTTGAGTTAAAACCACCACCCATCCTCCACCGTACTGTAAGGGATATTAATGTCAGTGTTTAATGCTAGTTTGGAAGTGGTGATTTGTTGTAACGCCACCTTACTTACTTTACTCTATCAGGTGGATGAATCCCAGACGGGGAACCCGGTTGGCTAGGAGGCGAGCTGAGGGGGCGGACCGGTTGGTTTCCAGCCAATTACGCCGAGCGGATCCCCGACAGCGAAGCGCCGAACAGCCTGCGTAGCTCTGCCACGGCCACGCCCACCCAGCAGCCTGTAGCCACGCCCCCCCCTGCCCCAGGACAAAGCTCCACCACGTCTTCAGCCAGCAGCAACTGGGCCGACTTCAGCACCACGTACGTATCACACAATGGCTCGCAAGTGTTCACAATTAATAGCGGGCTGTATACAAATCATTGCAAATCTGGCAAAATAAGTTCTATATGAATTAAAGACTCACAATAGTGTGTGGTGTGTGTGTGGGTTGTGTGTGTGTGTGTTGTGTGTGTGTGTGTGTGTGTGTGTGTGTGTGTGTGTGTGTGTGTGTGTGTGTGTGTGTGTGTTGTGTGTGTGTGTGTGTGTGTGTGTGTGTGTGTGTGTGTGTGTGTGTGTGTACAGCTGGCCCTCCACAGCAGCCAACCAGTCAGAGAGCGAGGGCTGGGACGCCTGGCCCACCTCCTCCACCACTCAGAACCCTTCCCTCGGTGTTCCTTCTGCGCAACTACGGCAACGCTCCGCCTTCACACCCCGCCACCATGACAACAGGCTCCTCCCCATCTCCTGTTCTGGGACAGGTATCATTATTACTTTACTGTTATTAGGAAAACGATGAGTCACATTATTTTGTCTGTTACTAGGGAAGAAATTATGTTTTGTAATTTGTCGTAACTCTGTCCATCTGTTTCTCTCTCTCTCCCTCTCTTTATTTCTCTTTATTTATTTCTCATTTATTTCTCTCATTTCTTTCTTTATCTTTATCTCACTTTCCTCTTATTTCTTTCTTTATCTCTCATTCTCCGTATTTGTTGCTTTCTCCATCTTTCTCTTTCTTTCTTTCCCTTTTTTTCTCTCTGTCTCTCTCTCTGTGTCTTCTCTCTCTCTTTGTGTGTGTCTCTGTCTCTCTGTGTGTGTCTCTCTCTCTCTCTCTCTCTCTCTCTCTCTGTCTCTCTCTCTCAGGGGGAGAAGGTGGAGGGTCTCCAGGCTCAGGCCTTGTATCCGTGGAGAGCCAAGAAGGACAACCACCTCAACTTCAACAAGAACGAGGTGGAGACGTGGCTGAGGGATAATAATATGTCATATTATAACATAAGATATAACATACCCATGTCTTGGTCTCTTATATTATTCATTGATGTATTCTATTAGCATAATGCATTTCTTTGGTGTGGGATGCCAGATTTGTATTGGGAAATGTAATATTTTAAGATAAGATGAGATAGAACTTTATTAATCCCGAAGGAAATTCTTGTGCCAGGTTGCATAGCAATACTAGAAAACAATAGAGAAATAAACCAATAATAAAAATAAAATAACAGATTTACAAATGTACAGTCCTAGTAGAATAAAAATAGAGGTGAAATATAAAAATATATATGCAAGATAAGGTGTTGAGTCCGCGAAAACAATTTGGCAATAACTGAAGTGTAATACAACTGTGATAATAATAATGGTAAGAGGTATTGAACCTGATAGAAAGACTATTAAGAATATTCACATAATGTTGAAAGGTAATGTAGGAGAGGTATTTCATCATGACATTAAGAATATTGCACACGATGATGAGAGGAGATGAGAGGTAGTATTACAGGTAATATTTAGAGATAACATGATATTAATAATAATAATAATATAGCACATGATATTGAGAGTATTGCATGTGATTTGAATCTTTGGGTCCAGTTCCTCTTGACCGGTTTATACCCGGTATCGCCTCTTCAGCGTCATAATCTCCTTCCTCTTCTTCTGGTAGGTAATCACGGTGCTGGAACAGCAGGACATGTGGTGGCTAGGGGAACTGCAGACCGGCCAGAGGGGCTGGTTCCCCAAGAGCTACGTCAAGCTCATCTCGGCCACCATGCCGGCCCTTCCCCCGGCCGCCCCGTCGCCCGCCCCCCCACGTAGCAAGAACACCAGGCAAGACCAAGACCCTTTCACACGTAGGCTCCCAGTAAATGACTGGGGATAGGCTTTCCACCACCGCGAGTTCACTGTTCACACATGCAGCTACTTTCCGGAATAGCGATGCACAATGCCAGAATAGAGCCACCACAAGGGACAGTCCAGCAGGTGGCAGTAGTGCAGCACTTACTGTATGTACGCATGGCTGCCATAAAACTCAACAGAAGAAGAACTGACTATTTCCGAATCTGTCCAGTTTCAATTTCAGTTTCATTCTTGAAAGAAGAAGCTTGTTTGCAAAGAAAATGACATTGATGTTATCAAATCATCACTCAAATAGCATTGGTGCCTTGAGATAAACGTTCTGTTCTTAGCGAAGTCTTGTGGATATTTCAGTGTCATTAATTCATTCACACTTCTTTCCGTCTTAGTGAGTCTGGGGCGTCAGACAGTCCACCCTGTGGGAAACACCCCTCCCCCTCCCCCACCAAGCTGTCAGAGTCAGGGGAAGGTAACGGACGCACACGCACACACACACACACACACACACACACACACACACACACACACACACACACACACACACACACAAACTGACGAGACACTAGGAATGTCTGTTTCGGTTAATTTTGCTTCCCATAGACAGACACCCATTAACTGGTAACTAACCGGGTAATTCACACACACACACACACACACACACACACACACACACACACACACACACACCTCTAACCGAGGACCCATGGTGTGCTCATTGTCTCCATGCTGTGTGTGTGTGTGTGTGTGTGTGTGTGTGTGTGTATAGAGTATATGGCCATGTACACGTACGAGAGCAGTGAACAGGGAGACCTCAGCTTCCAGCAGGGGGACGTTGTCGTGGTGACCCGCAAAGAAGGGGATTGGTGGACCGGCGTGGTGGCTGGCAAGACTGGGGTCTTCCCATCCAATTACGTGAAGCCACGGGACTCCAGCTCTGAGGTTTGCTCCCAGCAGAGAGACGTGTGTGTGTGTGCGTGCGTGCGTGCGTGAGGGTGTTAACAACCCCCATGGTTTCGTGGCCTAGCCCCCCTACCTTATAAGTCACTGTCAGACCCTCGTCATTATTGCACTCTACCTCGTCATTATTGCACTCTTCCTTGTGAAGACCACATCTCTGCTCCTCCTCAGTGAGATTGGATCACTTTACACCTCCTTATTAGTTCACAGGCTAGCCGCCAGACTAGCGGACTTGCCCAGGCTTAACACCTGTCGGCGAGCCAGCACCTCCGAGCTGTAGTGATAACTAACGTGTTACGACGAGTTATCACACTTCACCTAACCTTGCCAGTTAGGGAAGTTGGTCCAACGGCTGCTTATCCCGACCTGATTATGGCCTCTCCGTCATAAGAGTGCACCGGAGCCAAGGACCGCCTGTCTCGCCTCTGCACGGCAGTGTGTGGCTCCATGGTTTCAGGGAGGGATACGCAGGATTTGTGCGTAGCCTGCCTCGGGATGAAACACGCTAGCATGTCCTTCGCTAACCCTGAAACGTGCAAGCACTGTTCCTCCATGTCGGAGAAGACTTTCCAGAGACGAGTGTGTGTTGCTGCCACTCCGAAGGAGAACCCCTGTCATTCTTTTCCTTCCGCTAGCTGGGCTGACATCATGGAGAACGAATCCTCTGTGCCCCCCCCCCCATGTTTGAGTCGCTCACCACGACTGAACAGGGCCCGGATGGGAGTGAGGGAGACTCTGAGGGCCTGGACGCGGAGTTCACCACTACCGCAGTCATGGAGGGAGACGAGGACGACAACGTCCTCGTATCAGCTCAGCTCAGCCCTCTTGACCTACCAGTGCCCAGGGTGACAGTCTGACTTCCCTCCCAGTTGCAGGGATGGTGGAGCTGGGGCTCATCTCCTCCACCGGTTGAACCGGCGGTGGCCCACCACCTTAACCCCTCCCAGCAGCGAACCACAGCTGGCCCCTCCCTCCCGGGTGAGCTAGAGTGCTTCACCGCCTGTTGGACACGAGTGTTGCTCGGACATCAACCTCAGAGCAATCTGCGGCGGTTTCTGGGGCTCTGGCTGTGCTATGGAAGAAGAAGAAGAAGAAGATCTTTATTAGTCCACACATATTGGTCACACAACACACAGCGGGAAGTGGCGGCCGCCAAACACACACACGCGCATGCAGGGAGGGTGGCCCGTGGAAATGCGTCCTCTGCATTTAACCCATCCTGCTGCCATCTCGACGGCGCCTGGGGACCAACAGCTCCAGGTTTTACGTCCACATCTTGGTCAGGGATGTGGACAGGAGAGGCGATCTTCACATGTTTTTAATTGGGGTTCTTTTACTCCGTAAGGAGACCCCGCGGAGCACGGGGAGAACATGCAAACTCCACACAGAAAGGCCGGGAGATCACCCACCTGGGCACCCCACAGTTAATAGCGCCCCAGGCGGGAATCGATCCCAGGACCTTCTTGCTGTGAGGCAGCAGTGCAAGCACTGTGCCACCGTGCCCTCGTGGTGGGGGAAAGGTCCCTCTGGCTGGGCCTATCCAGCCTCAGTGATGTGGAGAAGAAAACCTCTTAGACACCAGGACGGAGGAGGGAGAAGCTCTTCAGGCCTGCCTGCCTCGCAAGGTGGCACTCCGCACCCAACACCCTGGCTTCACAGCTGCGGCAGCGTCTGCTAACGGCCACCACGTTAGCTACAGGCCTCCCAAGCCCCCAGCGACGGCCCAGGCGGTGAACCACCAGTCAAAGGTGCCTAACCAGAAGCCATGGGGCAAGCAGTCGTTTGCTTCGGCAAAGAAGCGCCCCACCAACCCCACCGTGGGAATTGTTGCCAGAATTGATAACAATTGTGGGCATCAGAATTGTTGTCAATATTGACGATTACCTGATTTGTTCTCGCTCACGGAAACATGCGGTACGAGATACCACTACAGTGGTAGATCACCTTTCCAAATTTGGGTTCAGAATCAATCAGGACAAGAGCTGTCTCAACCCGGCCCAGGAGACATCTAGGTCTTCGTCTAGACTCTCTCTCTTACCAGGCCAGTCTACCGGAGATCCGCCAGTGCCTAGCCCTTTTTTTCGCAAGAGGAGTCTTTGAGGAGTCTGCCGCTAATGCTACAAACCTTCCCAATACAATACAATTGTAGCAGGGCCTCCTACCACAATGCCACATCATGTGGCTTTGTTCAGGGCTCCTCTAAGGACACAGGCAGTAGTGGTGTTATAAAGTTCGGTTTATTGCAAGAGTTGGTCAAATGTCAGAGGAGAGGAGATGGTACTTAGCTAGCATGCTAGTGCTCCTCGTTTGTGTATGCTAATGGCTGACTTAACAATTTTTTTAAATTAATAATGTAAACAGTATTTATCCTCTTTAATTAATTCATAATTTAACGTGTTTATCCTCTTAGTTTTATGAATAATCTAGTGTTTACCCTCTATTTTATTAATAATGTGAACAGTGTCCTATGTCTTTTATTAATAATATAAATCGTGTTTATCCACTATTTATTTCATGATTCCTCCATCTCTGTCTCTAGTCGTTGGGTCCAGCCGGAAAGACGGGCAGTCTGGGCAAGAAGCCGGGTGAGCTGTCAGCCCTCGCTGCTGCTGCTGTGACCACGTGCAATGATATACTGGTGCCTTTAAGTGATCAAAGTAATAGACGAGCCTCTTCCTCCTCCCTTGTCTGTCTACCTCTCTCTCTCTCTGCACCGCTCAAACAGAGATTGCGCAGGTGATCGCCCCCTACAGCGCTACGGGGGCAGAGCAGCTGACCTTGGCACCGGGTCAGCTCATACTCATCCGGAAGAAAAACCCTGGAGGCTGGTGGGAGGGAGAGCTGCAGGTAAAGGTGCACACGCATGCACACGCGCACACGCACACACACACACTTGTTACTTTTTTGTTGCTTGATGCAAAAGGAAAACTGGCACAATTTCCCAGACTAATCTAGAATAAAGGCTTTTAAACAGGGCTCCACTGTGCCATCATTTCACTCATAATTTTCACAATAGAAAAAAATTGTTTATTTGTTTCTCATACATAGCTTTGTTTATTATTTGCATACTAACAGTATTGGTATATCTGACCTGCAATAAATGATTCATGGAAATTCATAGAAAACATTCAAAAATATATAAAAATGTAAATGATCATTTGCTAAATCCATTAATTTTAATATGAAACTTTTGTCTATCCAAACATTTAATTAACATTAGTTCACTCAACCAATCTGAATCCGGTGTGTTGTGCCAGGCACGGGGGAAGAAGCGCCAGATTGGTTGGTTTCCAGCCAATTACGTGAAGCTATTGAGCCCCAGCACCAGCAAGACCACGCCCACGGAACCCATTCCACCCAAGTTGGCTCCGTCCAACTCCGGTAAACACAGAGCCCTGCCTAACACGCCCCGACACACACACACACACACACACACACACACTCTAGTGGAGGGATATATAATGCAGAAAAGGCAGCCAACCAGAAACCACACTGGCTGGTTGGGTTTAATTTGTCCTTTTCCTCCCGATTTAAAGGTACAATTGATAACATTGACCACATTCAGCCACTAGTCACACTCGCCCTCCGCCCTTCCAATCCATTCTAGTGGCAGCCAGGTCCACAACCTGCATATTGCATGGTCCAGTAGAGTGGTGACTCAGACCGGCTCAATCATGTCAAGTGATTCATCTTTCGTGGTTTTGAGATTTTGCAACATGTAGCTTTAAATTTAGGTTAAATTGTGTGGTGGCGTTTCAACATGAATGTAACGTCATTTACCCAATGCCAATCATCAGTTTTAAACCACTAGGACGCTTGAACGTTGACAACAGAGATATCATGTGTTACCAACACAGGTATACTATTGACCCACAAGCCTTGTTGGAAGCAGGAACAAAATGTCGGACAGCTTACAGAGATGAACAAAAACCTTCACTAATATGGACCTGTAAAACAGTTAAATGATTAATTCACACTCATTATATATTTTATGAAAAGGTTACTTTTTCCCCAACCTTTCTAAAACCTCTTTTCTTTTTAATTATAATTATTATTTGGTCATTTTAAGTGAATTGGTGTAATTCCTGTTGTTAGCCATACATGGTTGCTCAGTTACGACACAGCGGTTCGGAAACATCAGAAGCCGGGTAAAACAGACATAATGGTAGTTTCTTTATTTCTTTCTTTCTTTTTGTTTGAAACCAGCCATAGCTTTATTGCTGGTCATATCAGTACATATATATTTTAATGTGGTGGGGGAAAAATTGACTTTAGCGAGGGAGAGAAGTGTAACCAGCCACCTCTGTCTGCAGCGCTGTGTCAGGTGATCGGCATGTACGACTATGTGGCCCAGAACGACGACGAGCTGGCCTTCCTGAAAGGTCAGGTGATCACCGTCATCAGCAAGGACGACTGTGATTGGTGGAAGGGAGAGCTCAATGGGAGAGAGGGTCTGTTCCCCAGCAACTACGTCAAGCTGACCACGGACACCGACCCCAGCACTCAGTGTAAGTTCACATGACACGCGCACACACACACACACACACACACACACACACACACACACACACACACACACACACACACACACACACACACACACACACACACACACACACTGACACATGCCTTATTGAAATGTGTTAACTTGCACAGTGACGCGTGCACATGTGTGAGTGGATAGCCGCAGCACAGACAGGAAGTCACATGCGGCACCGTGTTGCTATCTCTCTCTCTATCCATC
>PIJE02001056.1:0-70000 GCA_002895965.2 Coryphaenoides rupestris | reverse complement strand
ACCTTTTTTTAATTACTATCTGAAGACGCAGCTTTTTATACAACAAGCAATAGGATGTTATTATGAATAACCTGCTTGGATCCCAGGGCTCCACAATCTATCAGTATTGGAGTTGGGAGGTCATGGTCTGATTGGATAAGTCTACGGGCCGAGGTTCTCAAACAAATTTGAAAGTATAACCAAAGACTAAAATATAACTGCGGGGGCAGCACCACCTCTGGTGAAACAGTGGTTACTGCAGTGCCAAGTGTGGGCAAGTCTTGTAACCGGTGTTCTACTGGAGATGGTACCGACACTGCGATTACCTGTTTTAATGGTAGTGTGATGTCATTCTCTAAACTGTACGCCACACAGTATATCTGTCTGTGTTTCTTCTCTAAAGGTTAAATGTTCAATGATAGACTGATCCTGATGAGAAATTGGTTTTTCGAACCCAAGCTCTAGACTACAATCAAAGGAGGTTGATGTTGATTTGAACATGGACTGGTGCAGACCAAAGCCATACTGCACAGGCAGCCATGTTGTATTCCGTGTGGCGGGGAGAAGAGTTGGCCCTTGTTTGTATCCCCTGACTGTTTTCTGTCATTCTTTTTGTCTGCATTGATCGTAATAATTACTTTTGTTACACAAACTGGAAAAGGCATTGGTGTCAAGGTGCTACGATAAGAGAGAGCGCAATTTACCGTGCTAGTTAGCAAAAACTTACATCTAAACTTTTAACACAGAAACAAAATGGTACAGATGTATAATGTTTCTTCCAGTAGGTCTTTGGTCTGCCCTAGTTCTAAAACAAAGCTCTGTAATCTATAGTCTAACTATTACATGAAGGTGGATGCTTCATATGGATGTGGATTGCAACACTAATAAAAAGGCGGATGTATGGAAGGAAAGATATATATATATAGAATATAAATATAAACTCCCAGGCCAAATGTAACCACCATGCATTTGTTGTTTGTGTATGAATGAGTGCAAATGAATATACAAACGGAATGAAACACAGATACTTGAATGGATGAATGAGTGGAATTGTACAGAGTGTGACTCATGATGGTTAGCTTTGATAGTTAAGATGTCTTGAGGTTTTATTGGTGGAGGATTGAATGGAGCAGAGAATCTGATTGGTCCTGACAATTAAACACTCTGAGACATGATGGAGTCCACTGGCCTCATTCCTCCTCTCATGCAACACACACTCATGGATGTAGATCAGGAATATGATATATAATGGATATCTATTATATGTGTATGTATATTTGTAATGTATATATATGTATTTATAATATATTTATTCATATATATTATGTTATATATATATTATTAAATATAAAAAAGGTCAACTGAATGATACAGAGTAACGTATTGTTATATATATATATATATATGTGTGTTTTTGTGTGTATATGTATTTCTGTTCATTATCCGTTACAGTATATTCAAGCAAACCTGTGGGTATGACCTTTCCAGCAAGTCTCCTGGAGACACACATAAATCAGATAAAAACAAATACACAACCACTGAGGCTCCACATGGTTAGACAGTCACTCAGGCTATCCTGTAGCCTGACTCCTCCCACAGGCATGACTGCATGGCTGTGTTGTTCCCCCTGTATGTTCACTCATCAGGTATGTGTGTGTGTGTGTTAAGGGACCTGATCCTAGTGGTCCAGATTTATTGCCAGTGTCTGTGAACTTAGGGGGGTGGGGTCGCCATGTTTAGAAGCTGTTTGATTGACAGCGCCGCTGGCCTATTGTGTGGCTGTATGTATCCAGGGTGCGCCGACCTCCACCTGTTGGACATGCTGAGTCCCATGGAGAGGAAGAGGCGTTGTGCATTGGTCGTGCGCGGCCGCTGGGCAGATATTGTTGTGTAGTCTTGGGGTGTGTATCACAGGTCGATGGAGAGAGACTCGGCTCGCTGTGATTGGATAAGAATAAAAGTTCTGTTGGTGTGCAGCGTTGGAGCCAGACTTGTGTAATGTCAAGAGACAACAAGAAATGATAAATGATGTTCTCTCTCTCTCTCTCTCTCTCTCTCTCTCCTCTCTCTCTCTCTCTCTCTCTCTCTCTCTCTCTCTCTCGTCTCCTCTGTTCCAAACCTTGTTCTTCTCTCCTCCGCCTACACACACACACACACACACACACACACACACACACACACACACACACCACTCACTGTTGGGGTACCCCCTGTAGAGCCCCACCCCCCCTCTTCCTGGTTTAACACGAGAGCACGGAACAGGAAGGAAGTGGCGGGCGAAGAGAAGGGCAACAGTTTGGTTTGTAAAGGAGCAACGTATCCTATTGAGCCCTTTCTTTTTTTGCTTAATTGTATTAATGTTACAGTTGTTTGACTGGACCACTGTATTCAACTTAAAACACACACAACACACCACCACACCACACCCAGACACACAGACTTCAGCGCAGCGCAACGCACAACTACACACACACACACACCAACACACACCAACACACACACACACACACACACACACACACGTGGATTTTATGGAGTCAATTTTGTGGCTTTCAGGGAGTCCCTGTCATATAAGCATCACTATCTTAGCCCCTCCCCTTCTCCCCTCTAACCCCCCTTGCTCCCATTGGACTCAACACTTTTTCTCATTTAGCTGGTCACCCTACTCCTCCCTCCCATCTCCCACCCTCCCACGCACCCCCAAACCCCCCACCCCCAAACTAACTCGACCCCCCCCCCCCCCCCCCCCCCCCCCCCCCCCCCCCCCCCCCCCCTCCCCCCCCCACCCCCCCCCCTCCCACAGCCCCCCCCCCCCCAAGGCCCACCTATCTGCCGGGAGGACGCGTCTCAATGTCGAAGTGTATCCCACTCCCTCACTCCTCTGCTCTCCTTCTCCCTTTTACTCCTCCTTCCACCCCCCCTTCCCCCTGTTTGTAGTTGTACTGTGCTGTGCAGCCTCCTCCTCCCCTGCTCCTCCAACCTGCTTTTTTGAAGTGTTGTGCGCTGGAGGGGAGGAGAGGAGGGCCCAGAGCGGCGGACACAGAATGGAAGCGGGGAGAGGGAACATCTTCACATTGAGACGCGTCCCGCAGTAAAGGAGGGCCCAGTTCCCACTCTCAGCATCTCAGTCTTACGTCAGCTAGCTAGCTGCTGCTGCTGCTGCTAGCCGAGTGGAGAAAGGGTTCAGAGAGATGCAGGACTCGGCCCATTGCTCAGGACATAAGGCGTGACGTAACTGAGTACCGGCTAGAAAACACACACACACACACACACACACACGCACACGCACACACACACACGCACACGCAGGCGTCAAATGACGAAGAGTTAAGGTACAGAAGGCCCATGGCTATTTTAAGTGTTAGTGAATCAACGATCACTAACGATCATATATTCACACATATCTTCCCAAGCGCCCTGAATAGTGATATCGTTATTATTATTAAAAATATATGTTGACTTTTAACGATTATTTTATGTCGTTGTGTGGGTTGTCCCCCCCCCCCCCCCCCCCCCCCCCCCCCACGTTTATCGTTGTATGTTGCTATGGTGACGCGACGCCGGGCACATTGTTCAGGGCGAGGCTTGAGACAGGTGGTGATGTCACGCGCAGCACGGGGGGAGGAGGGGGGGACGGCAAAGCGGTTTGTCAGGAGACCCCGTGTTGTGTTGGGAAGGCAGATCACTGGTGATACTGAGCTATTGGGAGAAAATGCTTTACTTGTCTCCCTGAACAAATGGCAATAAGTTGCGGTGTCCCAGTAGGGTTTTGCGGTGTGTAACAGTGTTTTGTCATTAATGTCATGCTTCTGTTTAATCCCCTTTTTTCTGTGTATTAACTTGTGAGGTTATTTTTTTTTTTACCGCAGAAATTTGCACACCCCGCCATTTTAATATCTTGTGTACATTTGATAGCTACCTGCAATCATATCAATGTTATCTTTGTTTTTAAAAGTAGTATGGTAAGAAATGTTGTTTTACCAAATGTGTAAGAACGTAACCTGGCATTTTCTTTGTTTGTTGTACACAAAAACTTTACCTTGATGCCAAAGCACCACCAAGTCTTGGCTCTTGTAAATCGATCCAACCCTACTGGACGGATATGGGATTACAATGATGTGGTGCAGTGAGTTTAACTGTATATATATATATATATATACACACAGTACACACACGGACACGCATACACCGTTCACACTTACACTGAGGACCGCAGGACAGTGACATGAAAGAGATGTGCTGTGTGACGTCTGACAAGCGACCAACTCACTGTCTGTTACTTTGTGACGTTAGGGTTGATTTTCACAGGTGCTATTGCTATTTATGGTCCATTCATAAAAAAAACGAACTAAGTATTAAGTGTTAATTCACCCATGTGAAGTAGTCTTCTTCTACAGCACTGCTCCGGACCGCTTGGACCGCCCTGTCCATTTTAAAAACGTCCAGACCAAAAACTGCCCCGTTGCTGATGAGGATTCTAATGGGGACCAGTTGCTTTTTAGTTTTTACACACACACACACACACACACACAGACACACACTCAGACACACACACGCAACACTCAGACACACACACACAACACAGACCGACGGTCATATGAATGTGACAGACAAGAACGTCCATCCTTTTAGCCATGTCTGGCGACGGTTTCCATGGTAACATACAATGCCCGGGATTGTATCTCTGCCGTTTCCCATAGCAACAGGCCCACCCTCGTGTCCGTCCCGTTATCGGCGGACTAGTATTATAGTTGTTGCCATATAAGATTTGTATATTGTTTTGTTTCTTTTTTCTTTCAAATTTCAGTATTGTGATATTATTGTTTACCATCATACATTTTTTTAATTACTATCTGAAGACGCAGCTTTTTATACAACAAGCAATAGGATGTTATTATGAATAACCTGCTTGGATCCCAGGGCTCCACAATCTATCAGTATTGGAGTTGGGAGGTCATGGTCTGATTGGATAAGTCTACGGGCCGAGGTTCTCAAACAAATTTGAAAGTATAACCAAAGACTAAAATATAACTGCGGGGGCAGCACCACCTCTGGTGAAACAGTGGTTACTGCAGTGCCAAGTGTGGGCAAGTCTTGTAACCGGTGTTCTACTGGAGATGGTACCGACACTGCGATTACCTGTTTTAATGGTAGTGTGATGTCATTCTCTAAACTGTACGCCACACAGTATATCTGTCTGTGTTTCTTCTCTAAAGGTTAAATGTTCAATGATAGACTGATCCTGATGAGAAATTGGTTTTTCGAACCCAAGCTCTAGACTACAATCAAAGGAGGTTGATGTTGATTTGAACATGGACTGGTGCAGACCAAAGCCATACTGCACAGGCAGCCATGTTGTATTCCGATGGGCGGGGAGAAGAGTTGGCCCTTTTTGTATCCCCTGACTGTTTTCTGTCATTCTTTTTGTCTGCATTGATCGTAATTAATTACTTTTGTTACACAAACTGGAAAAGGCATTGGTGTCAAGGTGCTACGATAAGAGAGAGCGCAATTTACCGTGCTAGTTAGCAAAAACTTACATCTAAAACTTTTAACACACAAACAAAATGGTACAGATGTATAATGTTTCTTCCAGTAGGTCTTTGGTCTGCCCTAGTTCTAAACAAAGCTCTGTAATCTATAGTCTAACTATTACATGAAGGGATGGATGCTTTCGATATGGATGTGGATTTGCCAACACTAATAAAAAGGCGGATGTATGGAAGGAAAGATATATATATTAGATATAAATATAAACTCCAGGCCAAATGTAACCACCATGCATTTGTTGTTTGTGTATGAATGAGTGCAAATGAATATACAAACGGAAGAAACACAGATACTTGAATGGATGAATGAGGGAATTGTACAGAGTGTGACTCATGATGGTTAGCTTTGATAGTTAAGATGTCTTGAGGTTTTATGGTGGAGGATGAATGGAGCAGAGAATCTGATTGGTCCTGACAATTAAACACTCTGAGACATGATGGAGTCCACTGGCCTCATTCCTCCTCTCATGCAACACACACTCATGGATGTAGATCAGGAATATGATATATAATGGATATCTATTATATGTGTATGTATATTGTAATGTATATATATGTATTTATATATATATTTATTCATATATTTATGTTATATATATATTATTAAATATAAAAAAGGTCAACTGAATGATACAGAGTAACGTATTGTATATAATATATATATATGGTGTTTTTGTGTTATATGTATTTCTGTTCATTATCCGTTACAGTATATTCAAGCAAACCTGTGGGTATGACCTTTCCAGCAAGTCTCCTGGAGACACACATAAACCAGATAAAAACAAATACACAACCACTGAGGCTCCACATGGTTAGACAGTCACTCAGGCTATCCTGTAGCCTGACTCCTCCCACAGGCATGACTGCATGGCTGTGTTGTTCCCCCTGTATGTTCACTCATCAGGTATGTGTGTGTGTGTGTTAAGGGACCTGATCCTAGTGGTCCAGATTTATTGCCAGTGTCTGTGAACTTAGGGGGGTGGGGTCGCCATGTTTAGAAGCTGTTTGATTGACAGCGCCGCTGGCCTATTGTGTGGCTGTATGTATCCAGGGTGCGCCGACCTCCACCTGTTGGACATGCTGAGTCCCATGGAGAGGAAGAGGCAGGGCTACACACACGAGCTCATCGTCACGGAGGAGAACTACGTCAATGACCTGCAGCTGGTCACAGAGGTTCACACACACACACACACCCCCGCCCCCACCTGGGCAGCAGGTACAGACCCCCACCTGTGCAGGCAGGTACAGGTCTGGAGGTACTGGGAGACGGAAGCATGCCTCAGGACAGAGCATGTGGGAGATCTATGCCCTCATCCATGACCTGCCAAACACTCATGTCTAAATTATCAGTGTACTATCTGTCTGTCTGTGTCTGTCTGTGTGACTGACGTCTAACAGATGATAGTTTTATTATGTATCTCATCTTTTATTAATTTGTTTCCTTACGTGATTAGGTACTGTATATGACATGAGCCAAAAACCAATGTTTTACTTTGTGTGTGTGTGTGTGTGTGTGTGTTTGTGTGTGTAGATCTTCCAGAAGCCTCTGCTGGAGTGTGAGCTGCTGACGGAGAAGGAGGTGGCCATGATCTTCGTCAACTGGAAGGAACTCATCATGTGCAACATCAAACTGCTAAAGTAAAGAACACACCTACACACACACACACACACACACAGAATACATAGCATAATAAGTAGCACCATATGTTGTCATGTTTTCTGATGACACCCCCCACTTCCTCTCAAAGAGCTCTGAGAGTCAGGAAGAAGATGTCAGGTGACCGGATGCCAGTGAAGATGATTGGTGACATACTGACCAATCAGCTGCCTCACATGCAGCCCTACATCAGGTTGGGGTCATTAATTTACCGTATATATATATTTAGCTCATTTATGTATGCTCCCTAAATCTATGTATGTAATAATACATCTTCAGATTTCTCTAAATGTTTCCATTATAGTGTAGTAAAAACATAACCAAAAAAACTAATATATTTGTGAACTATCATATAGTCATATAAGATCATAGAGCTATGAATATGTCCGTTTTGAAGGTTTTGTTCGTGTCAACTTAACGGAGCTACACTGATTCAGCAGAAAACGGATGACAACCCAGAGTTCAAAGACTTCCTCAAGGTACATAAAGATATACCAGCAAATTAAAGAAGAAAAACACTTTCATTCACGAGAGCCGACACACAGCACTGAGTTCCCTGAGTTTCATCCTCTCAGCATGTTTGTACATTTTGTACTCCACAAACATGCTGAGAGAATGGAATGAAAAATATGAGTCTAAAAAAGCTTCCATTTAAATATTATATTGATTATGGATAAAATGTACAAATAGGGTGGGAAAATGGTGGAATGAGCTCCCGGCTGATGTCACCAGTTTCCGCAAGAGACTCACCTGTTCCGAGTTCACCTGGACTCTGCATAGCTTCCCTCCTTACCCCCCACCACCTCTCCTGCCTAACCTACTCCCACTTACCCTATTGGACCCCTAGCACTTACTTGTAGGTTTGTATCCCCCCGGCACTTAAAAATTGCATTTAGCATTGTGTAGTATCTTATCCAAGCTACACTGAACAAAAATATAAACGCAACACTTTTGTTTTAGCTCCAATTTTTCATGAGTTGAAAGCAAAGATCTAAGACTTTTTCTATGGACACAAAAGGCCTATTTCTCTCAAATTTTGTTCGTGAGCACTTCTCCTTTGCCAAGATAATCCATCCACCTGAGAGGTGTGGGCATATCAAGATGCTGATTAGACAGCATGGTTATTGCACAGGTGTGGCTTAGGCTGGTCACAATAAAAAAACACTCTTCTAAAATGTGCAGTTTTATCTTGAAAAGAGACATTTATAGGCACTGAAGTATGGATATCACAGATATGCAGGGGGGGTCAGAAAACCAGTAAACCAATAAGCATGCTGTCTAATCAGCATCTTGATGCCACACCTGTCCTAACCCTAACCCTTATCTCGGCAAAGGAGAAGAGCTCACTAACACAGATTTAAACAAGTTTGTGAACAAAATGTGAGAGAAATAGGCCTTTTGTGTCCATAGAAAAAGTCTTAGATCTTTGCTTTCAACTCATGAAAAATTGGAGCTAAAACAAAAGTGTTGCGTTTATATTTCTGTTCAGTGTATCTTGCCATTACCAGCAAGGGGATTAACCTCGCAACTATGAATGCTTGAACCTTGTTCTATTCAAATCTTACTATACAGTCAGCGATATATTGTTGTTTCACTCAAACCAATGTAATTATTCCATGTTGCTTTGGACAAAAGCGTCTGCCAAATGCCCTCAATGTAAATAAGATAAGGTAAGATAAGATACAACTTTATTAAATAATAAAGGAATAATAAAGGAATATAGGATAAAGGGAAATTCTTGCACCAGGCTGCATAGCAATGGATCCAGAATTTACAATGTATTAATTTGGGGCATGAAAGTGGTAACCAAGGAGCAGGTAGAGGTTAACTGTAACTGTCTTATTTACTGTCTCTCTCTCCTGTCCTCTCCTTCATACCTGCTCTCTCTCTCTCTCTCTCTCTCTGTGTCTCTGTCTCTCTCTCTGTCTCTGTCTCTGTCTCTGTCTCTCTCTCTGTGTCTCTTTCTCTGTGTCTCTCTCTGTCTCTGTGTCTCTTTCTCTGTGTCTCTCTCTGTCTCTGTGTCTCTTTCTCTGTCTCTCTCTCTCTCTCTGTCTCTCTCTCTGTGTCTCTTTCTCTGTGTCTCTGTGTCTCTCTCTCTCTGTCTCTCTCTCTCTCTCCAGCGGTTAGCCATGGACCCAAGGTGTAAAGGCATGCCCCTCTCCAGCTTCCTGCTCAAGCCCATGCAAAGAGTCACCCGCTACCCTCTCATTATCAAGAATGTATGCATCCCACACACACACACACACACACACACACACACACACACACACACACACACACACACACACACACACACACATTAAAACAAACACATATACATACACAAACATACATATCAAAACACACGCACACACAAAAAACAAATACACACACGTACAAAAAACAAATATACACACTTAAAACACAAACACACACACACATACAGTATATATATATATATACTCAGACACACACACACACACACACACACACACACACACACACACACACACACACACACACACACACCAGGCGTGATCCTTGATGTAGGTTATTGAGTTCAGCCAGGAGTTCCTTGCTACAGCATTCCTACAGCGTTCCTACAGCATTCCTACAGCGTTCCTACAGCGTTCCTACAGTGTTCCTACAGCGTTCCTACAGCATTCCTACAGCGTTCCTACAGCGTTCCCGCTGGACTGCAGAGACAGCAGCGTGGGCTCGTCTCCCAGGCGTCCTGCTGGACCGCTGCCTGCCTGCCTGCCCCTGATAAGGAAGTCACGTTGGTAGATGGAGACGGATAGCTAGTGTTGCCGAGCTCACAGGCTCACCTGACGTGGAATCATGTGATTTGACTTTTGAGCTTACTACATCACGTCAGGGATTTATATATTCTTATGGGCGGATGGGATTTGGCGCGCAATACAAGATCTTTACACAAATTAACTTGTTAATAACTTATGTATTTTTACACAACTGCACCGGTGTCAGAAAATGCAATTGTTTTTTTGTTTGTTTGTTTTTTTCTCTTTGTTTTCTTTATCTCTCTTTGACTCTATTTATACGTTTGTCTGCCTGTCTGTCTGCCTGTCTGTCTGTCTGCCTGTCTGTCTGTCTGTCTCTCTGTCTCTCTCTCTGCCTGTCTGCCTGTCTGCCTGCCTGTCTGTCTGACATGTCATGCAGATCTTGGAGAACACCCCAGAATCCCATCCTGACCACAGTCACCTGAAAGCTGCTCTGGAGAAAGCAGAGGAGCTCTGCTCACAGGTACACAGACACACACAGACACACACACGCACACACACACACACACACACACGCACGCACGCACGCACGCACACACACACACACACACACACACACACACACACACACACACAGACATTCACGCACACACTAACAATTAATGGATACAACCGTGTGTGTGTGTGTGTGTGTGTGTGTGTGGTGTAGGTCAATGAAGGTGTGCGGGAGAAGGAGAACTCAGATCGGCTGGAGTGGATTCAGGCTCATGTTCAATGTGAGGGCCTATCTGAGGTAACACACACCCACGTCTCTTAGTTTGACTTCTATGTTTCCTTTGTCTTATCATGTAAATTGTCTTTTCGATGAGATTTTTGAAAAACCACTTTATAAGTCAAATGGATTATTAACTAATTTATTTTTGTCTTTTTTCTGTTTCTTTCAGCAACTGGTTTTTAACTCGGTGACAAACTGTCTTGGTCCCCGAAAGTTCCTCCACAGTGGGAAGCTTTTTAAAGCCAAGAGCAGCAAGGAGCTCTACGGTTTCCTGTTTAATGACTTCCTGCTGCTCACACAAGTGAGTTCTCATTGGTTCTCATTAACTGTTGTCACAGGGTGGTCGAGAGGGACGTGGGAGAAGGACCCAAATGCAGGCAGCGAGGTTAATTTAACTGATTTAATTAAAAACGGCACAAGCAGGCAGGGACAGGTAACATGAAACATAACAAGTCAGAGTAGCACATGAAGTACGACGAGGATCCGACAGGGAACACATACTTGGGGCAGGTACAAATAGGGAGACGCTAACCAGGGAAGTGGAGACAGGCACGGCAAATCAAGGGGCGGGGACACAACACAGGAAAGAACTGAACACGAGCAAACAAAAATGAACAAAATACAAGAGGAAACAATGAATAACCAGACGCACACTAAAACACATGGGGAACAATAACTAAACAGCAGTAAACTAAAACGTACGGGGATACACACAAATGCAGACCAAATGAAAGCATGAAACAACTTAACGGAAACACACTACAACACACGGGGAACAACACGTGGATGGAGATGACTCTGACAGGTGGGGGTGAAGACAGAAACACAACAAAGACACATGGGTGATAAAAACAAATTATAAAACCTGATAATTAATAATATTCCAGCAGGGGATGCAAAAACCCCAAAACATAAATCACCCTTGAGCGGGACAGAGACAGACTGTAACAATCCGTACTTATTACCGAGGGGCCATCTTTGGAGAAACCGTGACAACTCAATCCAAATGCATTCCAAATGCTATTTGGAAGGAGATTAACAAAAAATATTGTGTATGTGTGTGTGTGTCCAATAAATCATGTCAAGTTTTAAATATTCTAGGTTTCCCCACCCAACCAACCAAAATCGCTGTGAGGTGAATAAGGTCTATATTGTGGACAATTCATCGATGTCCTCTGAGAAATCAAATTATTTTCATTTATCAGTGTAGAAACCACATATTTCTACTTTGTCCTTGTATCGAGCCTTCGCTGGACTGCTCAGATGAACTTAGTAGAGTGAAAATTGCCGATTGTTTGTGCCGCCATCTGGATTGTTTGTATATCCACCATCATGGCGGACGATTGTGACATAACCGGTTTTGGTCACGTGGTTTGCAAGTCAAGAATTATTTGTGCTGCCTGCTTGTGCTCACTTAGTGGGCTAAATGTACGGTAATAAGATTCAGCTAATTAGCTAACAATGGAGCTCGATTTAGATATAGACATATGTGTTGAGATATATAGCAATCATAGTAAACCTCAACATTTGCTGCCAGCTTAGCAGATAATATAGTGGCCACGGGGGTTGGAACAGAAGTGAGCAGTGACATGGTGGTCGTGGTCGTTTGGTAGGGTATGGTAGTCACATGTTACGCCTCAGACTGAAATGAGATTGTCATTCACTCTGTAGTTTCTGAGTGAATGAGATATCAGCTCGAGATGTGCAGGCCTTTATTAATATAAAGGCCTGGGTGCTACATGATTAATTTCAGTTGTATGTGGAGGATGGCAATTATTATGTCAGTTAGAATGATAAGCCCCCCGCCCCCCAGTCCCCCACCCCAACCATAAGGCGACATGCTACATTACTCATCCCAGATGATCACAAAAACAGGTCAGCTTTCTTTTACCCAAAAACAGTATCAGTGGAGGTAAGAGTCAATAGTTGTGTTGACATTTTGTTTGATCATAGCTTCACCTTCAGTGACTCTTTCTCTCTCTTCCTCTGACCTTTCCAAGGTGACCAAACCTCTGGGATTCTCAGGCTCTGACAAGGTGTTCTCCTCCAAAACACATCTGCAGTACCGCATGTACAAGACCGTAAGTATGCATGCACACACACACACACACACACACACACACACACACACACACACACACACACACACACACACACACACACACACACACAGTGAGATGTAAGATGATAAGGATGCAGACAGTGTGTGTGTGTGTGTGTGTGTGTGTGTGTGTGTGTGTGTGTGTGTGTGTGTGTGTGTGTGTGTGTGTGTGTGTGTGTGTGTGTGACAATGTGAATGTATCTGACATACAGTATACACACTCACCAGCAATCACACACATATGCACGCTAACACACACACACATAATGTGTGTTTGTGTTTTTGCAGCCAATCTTCTTAAACGAGGTTCTGGTGAAGCTGCCCACTGACCCCTCTGGAGATGAGCCTCTGTTCCACATCTCGCACATAGACCGGGTATACACACTGAGGGCCGAGAGCATCAACGAGAGGTGAGGGATACACACATGCACACACACACACGCACAATGAACTGTACTGAAAGATAATTTGGCAGGCACCCAATCCAATAATCTAGAACTGTCTTTTTCATGTGAGATTGGCTTTTTATATCCCTTAACAAGTGTGTGTGATTGCAGGACGGCGTGGGTTCAGAAGATTAAAGCGGCGTCGGAGCTGTTTATCGAGACAGAGAAGAAGAAGAGAGAGAAGGCTTACTTAGGTACCCTCCTCTTTCTCCTTCTCCTCTTCAACCTCCTTAGCAACAACCTCCTCCTCCTTCCTCTCTGCCTCCTTCTCTCTCTCTTCCATTTTCCCTCAGTGAGAATTCTGCACAATGTTTCTTTTTGAGTCTATGATGGGCCTTATTCCCCTCTCAGCCATCTTGGTTCCATCTTGGTTCCTAATGCTAGCTGTGTGGGGGGACCTAAATGCAGAACCAATATGACCACATGGCTAAGGGAATAAAAAGCATTGTAAGATGTCCATTTTCACAAGCTCAAGACCTCTAACAATCTCTCTCTGTGTGTCTCTCTGTGTTTCAGTGCGCTCTCAGCGAGCTACAGGGATTGGCAGACTAATGGTCAACATCGTGGAGGGAATTGAACTGAAACCCTGCCGCTCACATGGTACACACATACACACACATCCAGTGTGCTCCTGATTGGAAACCTCTCACAAATTAATACATATTTGTGAGTCTGTTTGAGAGTAGTGCATCTTTCGATGCCAACCGCCCCCTTCATAGAACAGGGGTTTTATGCTTAACACTCTGTCTATTTTGCTGTTATCTGGATGTTTTGTGTGTGTGCAGGGAAGAGTAATCCATACTGCGAGGTCACCATGGGATCCCAGTGCCATATCACTAAAACATTACAGGTATGGATGTCTTACGCATTGCTTATTGTTCTATATTCATCTCTCTGGGAACAGGTTCTGTTCAATAGGAACCAAATGGTGAAACATATAACTGCACAAACAGCACCATCCCTGGTAGTTTTTGTTTTTGGTCATCTGTTGAAAGGGAACAGTCAAGCTCACGCGTTGGACCGGATTGGTCGGATTTGAAGAATACAAATCCTGGACCAATGATATATTATTTCTTTTTGGGCGGGAATACATGTATGAAGCAGTAATCTTGTGAACGTTTCCCTTTCAATGGACGCTATTACTCTACTCTGGTACTCTGCTATACTAAAGCAGAGTACCTATACTATACTATACTTCTCTGCTAGATTCAGAACTCACTACCAACAAGAATGTGTTGAAACAATCCATTGTGATTGTACCATGGTTCTTTATATCAATCAATAAACAATCATGGGTTAATTTCTCTCTCTTTGTTTCTGTAGGACACGTTGAATCCTAAGTGGAACTCCAACTGTCAGTTTTTCATTAAGGACTTGGAGCAGGATGTGCTCTGTGTCACTGTGTTTGAACGAGACCAGTTCTCACCTGACGGTTGGTGCAACACTTTTCTTTCAAGATTTCCGTTGCAATTTTGCCAGCTCTGTGATCCCACAAAACAGACGGTGTCATGCTCACCCTCTCTCTGAAACGTCTTTTCATGTTCCAGACTTTCTAGGCAGGACAGAGATCCGATTAGCTGAGATAAAGAAGGACCAGGGTTCCAAGGGACCGATCACAAAGCGGTTGCTGCTCCACGAGGTACCAACGGGCGAGATAGTGGTGAGGCTGGACCTCCAGCTGTTTGAAGAACCTTAACTAAAACCTGCAGTGGACTTCAGTAGACTGGACCGGATCTACAGATTTTGAAAAGAACCCTGTCAATTGGATCAAAATTCCATATTCACACCTTCTGTAAAATACGGGACAACTGAGTGATGTGTTTGCCCAGGGCTGTTGGCCTGGTATGTTACAGATGGGGGGTGGAGCACAACCATGCCAAAATTAAACATAGATACAAATTAAATAAAGGATTTTATTTAACTTAATTCTAAAATGGAAAACAATCTAATCATAACATTTAAAACAACAAGCAAAGTAATTTAAAATGTTTTTTTAATCTATTGTATTTTATTGACAGAGTAAATCTACACAGAAATAAATATACCATTTAACATTTTATTCAATCTAATTCCTTTGGTGGACTTTCACTTAATTTTGGCACGGATCTGCTTCCATGTATGATTAGGGTCTGTATTTGTGTGAGGGAAGTGAATGAACACTTAGCAATGCAATACGTTATAGTTTTCCTGGATAGCCGTGATCACACAAGCTAGCGAGCTCACTTACTGGGTAATGCAAGGCTACTCGAAGCTGCTTAAAGCAAAATGATGCTTCTCTAACCCCAGGTAAGAGGTACAAAAACATGTTTCAAATGATATCAATTGTTTCCACATCTGGGTTGTGGGAGCGGTCCAGAATTTTGAGAGCAACTGATGGCTGTCCCTGGTCTTAATTTTAAAAAGAAGGGATTGCAAAAAATGGACAAGTCTTCACATCTGAAACCCAATACTTAATAAAACAGTTTGTGGTTCATACCAATTAAAAAAATTACTTGCATAATAATTGTGTGCTGTCCAAACAGACGTTGAAGGAGAATAATGCAGTGGAATCTGGAGTAAAGGATAACTTCAGAATTTTTCAGAATGTTCAAGTGACTAATGTGGACATGAATTTATGAAATTGGTCCAGTATTGAGTGAGAGCATGTTAGCTGCCAGCCGTGGAACATCTGCATTGTAAACCTTTGGGGCAATAGCGCCCCATCAATGTCCTCTAAAAGTGCTTGTTTTTGCCACTGACAGGCTCAAATTGTTAGCCCAGACCGTCCATATTTGAAAGGATCCCTATGAGAACCTTTCCTTGACCTTTGCTTGATTCGGCCTGCTTGTTATTGTGTCTCACCAGATCTCACTGAAGAAGAAGTCGAAATCAGCTACATATTCAGCCATGGCTTTGAAAACCTTTTAACTAAGCTCCGCTCTCTGTAGTGCAACACAACTAACTCTCTCACGTTTCCACCGTTCCCTTCCTGCAACAACTCAACTCAAGATTCAGAGCATAGACAATACCCAATACACAATACACACACAGGAAAAAAAAATGTTTTATATCTCTGTAGGGATCCTTTCCATAATGTTGTCAGATATTAATAACAATCCGAGCCTGTCATTGGCAAAAACAAGCACTTTTAGAGGACTTACATTGACGGAGCGCTATTTCCCCAAAGGGTTACATTGCAGACATTTCACGGCTGATTGCTGAAGTGCTCTCGCACAATACTGAACTCATTTCAAAAAGTGTTGTCTGCATTAGTCACTTACACCCAAAATGATGGGAAAATAGGGTCCAGGTTTAGAAGTCCTGACGTTATCCTTTAAGTATTTATTGAAATTCAGTTCAGTCCAGTCTTTTCCCAGATTCCGCTCGGGTTTTCTCCAGTGACAATCCCCCTCTCATTCTTCCCCATACCCACAAATGCCACAAGTGTGTATGTGTGTGTGTGTGTGTGTGTGAGTGTGAGTGAGAGAAACACATTAAGACTAAGAAAGAGGAATGGTAAACAAGTAAAAGGTATTGAGGATTATTTGTGTTTGTTGATTGTTTTTGTCTTAACTGTTGATCAGGTCTTTATCAGGTCTTAGATTACAATTAGATTGCAAGGTACTGAATTAAAAGCATAACATTTTTGATTTAGAGGGCATTGCAACCACTTATATTATTTGTATATATAAGTGATTATGTTTAAAATGTATGAGTATTAAAAAAAAAATTGGGCAGCAATACCCCCTTTTGTACATGAGACCGGACTGCATTTCAAAAAGTCAGTATCACAAAAATCAATGCTCTGATTACATCTTGCAGATAATGTGTGTTGACTCAGATTGAGGTACAGAAAATATGTTGTAATATTGCTTTATTTTAATTTTTTTCTAACGTCAAACAAACAAGAGTTACGTTGTTGGTGGTTTGGAGGCAGAGGAGTAGAAGGGTGGTCATAAATTCAACTTATTCGATACAGTAGCCAGTGGGCTAATTGATTGGCCATAGCAGTGCTACTAGGCACAGCTATTCTGTGTGTGTTTGTTTGTTTTCAATAGTCTTGCCACCTACATTCAATTGGCTTGATATAGTTATATTAGTTATCTGTTAACCGGGCCCGTTTTGACTCCGTAATAGCGATACATGACTGTTTAGTTAACATATAGTGACCACCCACTGTCCAATCAAAATCAAGCAGGACTAAATTGAGCTGAATTACAGGAGTGTGTGTGTGTGTGTGTGTATGTATGTATGTATGTATGTGTGCGTGCACACACTGATTTGTTAGTCTTTCTTTTTCAAAGTGAATATGATGACTGGATGAAACAAACATACATCCCATGCCCCCCCCCCCCCCCCCCCCCCCGTCCTGCCTCATGTTCCTACTGTACTAAAATGAAGCTAATATTATTGTCTACCTGCCAGGTTGTGTATAATACTGTTATCTGAGAGTTAATATATGAACACTATTGGGAGGCAATGGAGGCAGCCTGCTGTTTATCACTGTAAGAGAAGATGTACGTTGTTGTCTTTCAATGTTCACAATAAACTCCAGTTGGACCAAGAATCACTCGACCCGTCTGTACAATCCTTTTGTGTGTGATGATGATAAAGATAATGGTTTAGAGCAACTTTTTATGGAAAATTAGACCAAGTTCCACGCCTAAGGCTGGCTGAAGAGATCAGTATTTACCCACTTTCGAAGCGTCCAACGTTTGTGATGAAGGTGCTGTTCACAAACAACAATCTGGATTATAGAGAAAGGTACTTGTATTATTTAAGTTTATGTTTAAATTAATTTGTTATTGCAATCAGATAAGCCAAAAGTTATTGGTAAATTAGGTGCCTTTTTGAAGAATGTCCTTCCTCTGTTTAAGTAACATTTGTTGTACTTCAGCTATAGTTTTGGTGTTACTATTACTATTATTATTACTATTATTATTATTTGTGCTGCATACCATGTGATCATGGTCCTGAGTCATAAAATTAATTAAAGTACATTAAATTAAATAATCTAAATATAAAGGTATACCAACATGTTATTTGTTGTATTTTGTTGGTTCAAAGTATGAATGTAAATGTGTTAGGCCTGTTATGTGTCAATTTCGAGTGTTGACTATTATACAGAGGTGGCAAAAGTATACACATCCTTTACTTCAGTAGAAGTACAAATACTATTCTTTACTCAAGTAAAAAGTGAAAAGTACACGCTCTGAAATGTACTCAAAGAACAAAAGTAACAAGTAGCCGTTTTAATTCTTAATATATTGAAAATAATAAACTTAACGTGGACCAATATTAAAGTGAGGCTCCAATGCAGAACATCAGCTTTCAATGCCAGCAACACAACTGGAAACTTTTGACACTTTTGAAACTTTTAGACGAGTATGGTGTTTACTGACACATATGTGTACTGCACACACACACACACACACACACACACACACACAATGTTACACAAGACCAGTGGTGGACAGAGTACTCAACTCCACTTGAGTGAAAGTATAGATACTCCTGGTCAAATATTACTCCAATACAAGTAAAAGTTGCTCAGTCAAATTTTTACTTAAGTTAAAGTACTGGAGTACTTGCTTTTGAAAATACTTAAGTAATAAAGTATATTTTCGTTTTAATGTCAACGCATTGTTGTATTGTTGCCACAATGAATTTAAAGAACCTAATGATTGAAACAACCTACTGAATGCACTGACTTGCTTATAGAACCTGTGGAATAAAAAGCTTGTTGATGCATCCAAGCCTTTACTAATACCTATAGAAACACGATTGCATCACAAAAGGACAACCATTGGCGTTTTCATTTTTTTATTTAACAACCATCCCGACCCCCCAAAAACAGCATGGCAGTGTTCTAACACAGCTCTGGCAATATGTGTGCATCAGCAGCTACTCTTGGTTACAGAATGTCTCCTAGCTGACCAAAATACAACAAAACTAAAAGAAGAGAGAAAAGGAACTGCTGTCTGGCAGACTTGGAATTGCTGTAGATGCAGCTTCCTCAAAAAATAAATCACAGTTACACACATTTAGCTTTCTAACTGCCCAACAGTAATACTGTTTTAAAGGGCCGGTTCAACTCCCAACATAACAACATATATATTTACCCTGACCTGTAGGGCTATTTGTCTATATCAGGAATGCCCAAACTTTTTTTAACTAAGATCTACTTTTCAAGTTTCCAGTCTGCTGAGATCTACCAGTCCTCTCTCTCTCTCCATCCCCCCCTTCTCTCTCTCTCTCCCCTCTCTCTCCCCTCTCTCTCTCTCTCCCCCCCCCCCTCTCTCTCCCTCCCCCCCCCCTTTCTCTCTCTCTCCCCCCTCCCTCCCCGCCCCCCCCTCTTTTCTCTCTCTCTCCCTCCCGCCCCCTCTCTCTCTCTCCCTCCCTCCCTCCACCTCTCTCTCTCTCCCTTCATTTCGACCATCTCGACCATGGACTTCAGATATGGCCATGGGTGCACTGGTGTGGACTCGTCTTCTGCGTCTCGTAGCCATCATTACAACTCAGCTATCTGAGTAACGTCTACCTGATCTGAGAAGCGCATGCGCGAGGTACAGTTACGGTACGTCATCACGTGAACAAATCACACGCAGATTGTATTTTAGAAAAGAAAAGACATTTCATCCGCTGACTTCAAAGCTATACTTAAAAGTAACGAGTAACGAGACCCTTCTTAGAAATGTAGTGGAGTTGAAAGTACAATATTTGTCTTTCAAATGTAGTCGAGTGAAAGTCATAAGTTCCTCAAAAAAAAATACTCAAGTAAAGTACAGATACTCAAAAAACGTACTTAAGTACAGTACTCAAGTAAATGTACTCCGTTACTGTCCACCACTGCACAAGACACCTAGGTGTGTGTGTGTGTGTGTGTGTTTAGTTCTCGCTAGTTACGTCACGTGTCCCTCTCGTATTTTGTACACCAAGCGTCTCTTCTATAACGCGTTAATTACGTGTGGGTTTTTGCCTGGATGGCGTTCCATACTTCTATGTGTTGTTGTCCATCCATTTAGGTTGAGATCGCTCTTGATGTTGGGAACACGTGACGCAATGATGTAAAAAACCCCGACAATTCCCCTCAAATGCAATAAAACTAAAGTAACGAGTCCCGTTTTGAAAATGTAACGAGTAGAAAGTACAGATATTTGTGTTTAAATGTAGGGAGTAAAAGTAAAAAGTCGTCCAAAAAATAAATACTCAAGTAAAGTAGGCTACAGATACCTGAAAAATCTACTTAAGTACAGTAACGAATGTACTTCGTTACTTACCATCACTGCTATTATAATAGGGACAAAATATACATACAGCTGCTACTACTAGCCTACTTCATAGACAGATAAATACATCTATTTATATATGTTTTATTATAATTGACACATGCCTACGCCTAATAAACACACATGACATGTTAAAGGACTCTGATATTATACCACCATGTGTGAGTGTGATTAGCCATTCCAAGCGGTTTCAGAATCCCCCCCCCCCCCCACACACACACAGCCAGTAATTGAGTGGGACGAGATTGACTATTAGCAGCAGACAGAAACACCACCATGTTTTATAGTGATCTGTATGTATGTATGTATGTATGTATGTATGTATCATTATTATTATTAATTATTTTATTTATCTTTTAAGTTGACTTACCTGTATATATTTAGTTCTTTATAAGTATACTTTAGAAACTTTAGAAAATGTATACATTTGATTGCAATATTGCAGCTTTGTGTACACATTTCTTTGTTGTAGAATATCTGCAATTGTACATTTGTAAATCGACAACTGTAAATTAGATTTGTTTTGTTTTTGTTTTTGTTCACCACTCGCTTTGACAATGTAAATGTACGTTTCCCATGCCAATAAAGATCTTGAAATGATGTCCCACAGGTGGCGCTAATCCACTCTATTCCGTCTGTGTGTGCGGCACAGATTGTAAAATAAAAGTGTGTGTGTGTGTGTGTGTGTGCGGCGACGTGACGCGCACGAATGACGACGCACTGACGGTGACGCGCTTTGCTTATGATGGCGTTCCATAACATCCAGGACGTGTTAACACGTTCATTACGTGAAGGTTTTTGTCTAGATGGTGTTCCATATTTGCTGTCCATATTTCTCCTCGCCCTCTAGTGACGTCACGTGGAGACTATACAGTAGGTGGCCTCACGCCGCCTGAGTAAAAGTAAAACAGCGCCGTCAGTCGGGCCGGTGGCTCGTCGTGCCCTTCAGTGTGTCTCATACACAGAGAGGAACGGGACTTCCTGGTTTGTTTAATACGCGTATATATTAATATGCGTTTACTCAAGCATAACCTCCCAATATATACGAATGTACGTGCGTGCATGTGTGAGCAAGTCATACACACGCGAACACACACACACACGTACGCGACGGACGCGCACGCGTCACAACACGCAGCACAGACACACACACACACACGCTCCTCCGCCGCCGTCCTGTACGCGTCACGGACCGCCGGGACAGCAGCCAGCCTCAGCAGCAGCCTCCTATCCCGGTTCTCTTCAACCTTTCCCCGGTGGTTGAGTGAAGCGGCGGCGGTGGTCTCGGGCGGGGAGTGTACGGACTATACATCCCCCCCGCACACACACATCGCTCCCCTCGGCCGGCTGCGGGTCGCCATGGAGTGTCGGGTGCTGTCCATCCAGAGCCACGTCGTGCGGGGCTATGTGGGCAACAAGAGCGCCTCGTTCCCATTACAGGTAATAATAATAATAATAATAATATCACCAGCACCACCCAGATGACACCCATATATACAGATATATATATCATGTCACTGGCCCAGGTATGCATGGTGAAGGCTGCTTTGGTGGTGGAGGACACATACTGAGTCCTTTGGTGTTCACCCTCATTTCTCAAAATCCTGTTAAAAATCTGCAATAGCATTTCTATCTCATTGAGTGTGCTTGAGTTGACATGGTGTGTGTCTGTGGTTTGATTGATCCTCGCAACTAAACATGTTAGGTTGTTGTTGAGATATTGGGGAAGCTAGGGAATACACAGCAAGGGCGATTTTATTTAATTAATTTATTTTAATCGTGTATTCAAATATAAAAGCGTCATGCTTGTCGGTAATATGTAACTGGCGTTACAGTTGAGACTCAACACAGGCTATGAGACGACCCATTGATGTAGTATTAAGCACCTTATGATGCTGCTTTATCATTACAATGTGTCTGAGGACCGTCCACCACCCTGCTTCTTCATTCATCCATAACCACTGGGATGGATGTGTTAATCTAATAACTAAATAAGACACCTTAACATTACCATGTTATCATTACCACGTTACCCTGCTATCATGTGATAAACGACCGTTATGACAATTGAATTTCCCCACATAATATGCATAATTTACGATTCTTAACATTTCACAGAAACACTGTCATTGACATATTGGTCAACATTATGATCAGGTGTTGTGCCCCTCGGCAGCTCATCTAATAGACAGTACTATTTCATTCAAAAATATATCCACGTTTGAATCCAAATATCTTCTTCTTTACTTTACTTTTTAGATACTTAAAAAAAGACCAAATAAACACAATGAAACTAGTCTATGTAGCCTGCAGGCTAGTGATCGGTGGTTTGTTACTGAAAGTGTACCCGGGTTATAATTAGCGTGAGGATTCCCTCTCAGTGCGTCGTGTTGAGCGGGAGGCTCTGTGGCCGCATCACGCATCACACTGCGCGCTGCGGGCGGAGGAGTCCGGCAGCTGCGGGTTTGGATTGGCCGCCTCAGCGTTCAGCGTTAGTGACGTCACTCAAGAAGGAGACACGAAAGGCAACGCAATGAATGAAAGAGAAACTGCATACAGGCTGACATTAAAAAGGTTCTCCAGAGGTCCCTACCTCTGGTTAATGATTGTAACTATGTTTTAACCATTATTCAAAGAACACCACCCATAAAAATCAAACCTCTGAAGAGCACAATGTGTTCCGATACACATTTACCTTCCAGTCCCAATTGCACAAGCGGTGCTTGGTGCTTAATAACATAACATTTATAGTTGGTTATTCTTTCATCTTTCATTGTCTAATTCAAGGAATTCAACATTCTGCTGCTAGCTCAGCATTCAAGAGTCAAGCTCAAGGGTATTTCGGCAGCAGACTTGTTGCGAGTCAATAAAAACAAGGCTCTATTTGGATGTCCATGTTGCTCTAAAGTATTAGGTGTCCACTGGCAGTGGGGCAGTAATTAAAGAATGTCACCCCCCAGTCCATAGATTCATCTCCTTGGAAAGACTGAGGAGAAATACTTCCTACGAACAACAACGGCAGCTCACTGTGGTGGTGGGCCATGGGTCAGGACAAGCGAGGGTTTGATTCTATCTTTTCGATGGCTTGCAGTTGTTGTTCTGCTGTGTTCAGGCCCCTCATGAGGTACACGCAGGGCCGTGCAGAGGATGTTAGAGGGGCAGGGGCCCAAATTAATGAATGGATAAATATATGTGGAATGACTACTTTTGCGTCATTGTTAAAGGGATGTCAATATATTTCAAACAAACCCATGACTTAGGTTGGTTCAAACACTGCTACATGAAGTGTATTTCAGTAGCAACTTCATTTCACTACCAAACAGTGTCAAGCAATTCCTAAAGCCCATCAAAAGCTATATATAAAATTAAAATGAACAGTTTTTATACTTTGTTTGGCCATATGCCTGTCGTAGCTCATCAGTGATCAGCACTGACTTACTCTGGCTGATGGTCAAGTGTACCACGTAGGGATTACCGACCGGGCCCATGGGGCCTGTGCCCAGGGGCTCTTGACTAGCGGGGGCCCCATGGCCCATCAACAACCTATTGTGGATTCAAACTGTATAGCTAGGTAATGCTTGAATATGTGGGGCCCTCAGCTTATACAAGGCCCCTCCTATAGGGCCCTTTGACTACCAGCGGCCCTGGCCCTCCTATAGGGCCCTCTGACTACCAGTGGCCCCAGCCCTCCTATAGGGCCCTCTGACTACCAGTGGCCCCAGCCCTCCTATAGGGCCCTCTGACTACCAGTGGCCCCAACACTCCTATATGGCCCTCTGACGACCAGTGGCCCCAGCCCTCCTACTGCACTTTCTCTCTAGCAGGCCATAGGCAGGTGTTCTAGTTCTAGTCTGTGCACGTCCATGAGGAGGCCCTACACTCTATAAGTGGGTCACATGCCAGCGGCGAAGCACCTCTACAAGATAAGACGCTCCATGCTGTAGCACATAGAGGAGGTACACACACTCCCTGGGTTGAAGATGGAACGACATGCAGCCAGTTGCTTACACATTCTATGTAAGGGAATGTGTGTGTGGCCCACGGATGCCCAAAAGCAAATGCAAAAGTAACAAATGCCAAATATAAAGACGCAAGACATGTAGGGGCCTATTCAGAAATATGAATAGGCTACATACAAATATTGTTGTGGTGTTTCCTCTTGTATTGCCGTTGAATAGCTGGTTGTTTCTGGTAAGGCTTAGCTTCTTCCAAGGGTGGCGCTATGGCAAATGGTCCCCAATCCAAATGCTGTGTAGTTTAGAAAGCCTAACGTAACATAGTCCAAGAAGCTCAACCCTCTCTCGGACGGGGCCGCCATCAACCGCCTCCCAGACGGAGGTCCACACGTCATCCACACACACCTCACCGCCTTCGTCGTAACCTTGAAAGTGCCGATGAAAAGACAATTTAGAACAATAGAACGCAACCTGAGCAGAGTGGAATGTTCCCAAACTGGCAATAAAATAGGATTTTACAACATTTGTCTCGAGGTTGGACCCTGCGGTAGGGCTGGGCGATTAATTAATCTCCAATCGAGATCGTGATACATTTTTTGTCAATCTCGATCTATCAGTCTTCGCGATTTTTTTCGATCTGGATAGATCTGACAGCAGCGTCATGACGCACCGGAAATAAACGCGACAACAGCCAATCGGTCTGCAGTGTTTTGGCTCGATACCACGGCACGAGGCGTTGTTTACCAACAGCGACGCAAAGAAAGGACAACAGCATGAGTGACACCGGCGAGGAACAAGGGTTTCAAAGTGAACAAATTGTCGATAAAAAGCGCTTAACGAAGTCTATGATATGGAACTGGTTTGGTTACTTTAAAAACGACAAGGTGCAGAAAACGACCGTCTGTGTCTCCATGTTGCCGGACGTGTCGACCAAGACGGGAAACACGAGCAACCTGTTGAAGCTCCTGAAACGGTAGCACCCAGTGCTGACTACACATGGGGCTGCGGAGCCAAGAAAGCCTTCAAGTAGCAGCGGGGCCCAAACAAGCATCCATTGTTTGCTGCCATTTCCCGTATCGTACTTCATTGCGAAAGATATGATGTCTTTCTGGCAAAAAAAATATAATGGTGTTAAATGATGTTCACAAGCTAATATGTGTTGCATAATGACTGGTTTACAGTGTTTACAGATTTCATGTAAAGCCAGTATATTCCTTTTTTTTTAAATTATAATTATTTTTATTATTACAGTTGTTTCGTTTGATGCGTTCTGTGCTCATACGCTGTCTCTCTGCAACAAATAATAATTTGGATCTGAAAATATGATGTTTTAACGTTGGTAGGTAACGCTTGAGGTGTAATGCATAAGAGATGTTACTAACTGAAGTGTGGATAAGTTAGTTTCTAATTAACGTGTTTTAACGTCATTCTGTTCAGCCCTTACCGTCGGAAGGCCTTTATTAATAATAACTTTAATAACTTTATTTGTATAGCACTTTTTAAAAACAAAGTTACAAAGCGCTTCACAGCCTTAAGGTAAAAACAACAAGGAAATTATGCAGTAAACATCAAAGGTAAAAACAACAGGAGTGCAAGAAGCATAATAAAATAGTAATATAATAAGTAATAAAGATAATAAAAACAAGCAATAATCAGGTAGTAAAAGCAAGTCTGTAAAAGTGTTTTAAGAAGTGATTTAAAAGATAACACTGAGTTTGCTGGCCTGATCTCCTCAGGCAGGTCATTCCAAAGTCTAGGGGCCCTGGAGGCAAAGGCCCGGTCACCCTTCATCCTCAGTCTAGACCCTGGAATGACCAGAAGGGCTTTGCCTGAGGATCTCAGGCTGCGCTCTTGCTCATAAGGAGTTGAAAGGTCTGTGATGTATAGGGTTGGGTATCGTTTAGATTTATCCGATACCGGTGCCAAACCGATACTTTTAAAACGATACCGGTGCCAAAACGGTGCCAGAACCGATACCTTCTTTAAAATAAAGAGCAAACAACAACGTTAAAGAATGTCTCTTTTTATTGCAAAGGCAAAACAATTGAACAATAAATAAGTAAAACAGTACAACTACTAATAATAAATAAGAGCAAATAACAGCACAGTGACTGTCAAATAATGGTCCTGTGCCACACTGGTCCACCCATCACAGGTAATAGCAGCCTTACTCACTTGTGCCAATTCCTGAACAACATTCTGCTTTTCGACAGAGTACCATGCAGGAATGAGGGTATTCATCAGAGTATCCCTGGACGGGGGGCGGTAGCGAGGATTAAGGGCACTGGTCATCTCTCTGTATTAAAGAAATTTAAGGATGTGTATTAGTCTTATTTGTCTTAATGGCACATAACTAGATTATACACACTAAATAAACAAATATTATTTTCCACATAATGTAATTACCTAAAACAATGATATGGTATTTATTTATTTACCTGAACCATGGAGATTCCACAGTGGAAAAAGAATGCAAGGTTCCCTTCTTGGCCAAGGTGAATGGGGTCACTACTGCAATAATAATATATATTATGTTCATTAATTAATTAGTTAATTTATTTATTTATTATTAACGTATGTAACACGTAAAAACGTTGATTTATAAATTCAAGATTTGCATCGTTAACGTTACGTTACTAACATGAGGAAATGCGGCTGGAATCCTCGTCAATCGTCTCGTCGTCGGGGTCTCCCACACCACCGGCTGAGGTGCTTGGTACTGGGCTGAGGTGCTTGGTACTGGGCATGACGATTTCATGGGTCGAACACTGTGCAATGCTTCGGCCTTCAGGTTCATACCGTGACTCGCCAAAAGGTGCTTCATCAAATTGGAGGTGTTTCCCCCCTTTGCATGCAATGGGTTTTTTAAACATTTGTTGCAGGTAGTATTGTTCGCGTTTTTTGGGGTAAAATGCAGCCAGACTTTCGACCGTCGTGGTTTCGGCATTTTGCGGGTACTTGCTGTCACTGTCTGATTGAAATGTTTACTAAAGTTAGGTGTGGGTTGGGCAACGTGACGTGTGCATCAGCGATATTTCGTTTCGAGCACTAGAGGGCGCTGAAATGCAGCGGATATTTCAAATGGCATTTTAACTACTGGCACCGAAATGAGGCACCGAAATACGCGTTTTGATTCGGTACGGTTAGTACCGGTTGTACGGGAACCGGTTCCATAGTGGTACCGGTTCTCGGTACCCATCCCTAGTGATGTATGAAGGGGCTAGACCATGCCATGCCTTAAAAGCAATCAATAAAATCTTAAAATCAATTCTAAAATAAATGGGTGGCCAATGAAGGGATTTTAAAATAGGTGTGATGTGCTCTGCTCTTTTGGTTCTTAGAAGTCTGGCTGCTGCATTCTGAACGGGATGTTTTTCTTGGTGAGGCTGGAGTATAAGGAGTTACAGTAGTCTAGGCGGGAAGAGATGACTGTATGGATGACTTGCTTACTTGTGTGTTAAAATTGAGATTGTTGTCGAAGATCACCCCTACATTTCTGGCTGTGGATTTTATGTTGGCTGCTAGATCAGCAAGGTTCTGTTAAATTATTGCAGTGGAGGATGGGGGGCCAAATAAAATGACTTCTGATTTATTATTGTTCAGTTGGAGAAAATGTTGAGCCATCCAACAGTGTAGATCATCTAAACATGCTGTGAGGGTCGTTAGGCACCGAGCCTTCTCTTATGTGTAAGTCCGGTGAACGGTAAAGTTAAATATGCCCGGAGACCATGCCCAAGTAGGTGTCTTGGTGGTGCTGGGGTCTGTGCTGGAGGTTAGCACTCTGGAGACTCAGGTTTGTGTCAACGCACATACGGCCACCAAGAAGTGAATGCCGGCATGAACCCCCCAACCCCTCTGAGGGGGGGATTGGGGGGTTCTGCCGGCATTCACTCGGGGCGTTACACTGAAAGAGCTCTTGCTGACAACCGAGAGCTTGCTTTTTTTTTTTTAAAGCATGAATCATTAAAGTGACTTGACTTTCTTAAAGTAATTGGTTTCCCCCCCCCCCCCCCCCCCCAAATGTAATCCCTGTTAATTAATTTAATTAATTTACCCCCTCCCCCTACCCTGGAGTTCTCGCGAGAGCACAATTTGAGTTTGCTCAGCGAGTCACTCTGGTAACGAGTAACATGCTCATTACCAATTCCTGTTGATCCAACGTAAACCAATCACATCGGTGTATCTGATATAGGCGGGCCAGAAGCGGGCTAAACAGATGACGTCAGCGCTGCGACGGAATCAGTCCGGAATCAGTCAGTAAACATTGCAAGATGGCTATCGAAAATGTTGAGTATCTGTACAAACCAACTATTCTCATATTCTGCTTGCAAAAACGGCAAAAGTCTTTTAGTGGCTCCATTTCCATTAGGCTACATTTACGTCTCTCTGTCAAACTATTCTCCAAAACTGGATACGTCACCCCGTGTATTCTTCTGATTGGTCGTAGTGTTATCCAATTGCGTGCAGTGATATTTTAAAATGCATGCTTGGTGCTGCCCCTCGAGTTGGGCCATTTTCATTGCTCATTACCAGACCCTACTAGCCTGGAAATCCAGACCCACATCTAGAAAGCTGTAGGTCTGGTAATGAGCAATGAAAATGGCCCAACTCGAGGGGCGGCACCAAGCATGTGAAAATATCACTGCACGCAATTGGATAACACTACGACCAATCAGAAGAATACACGGGGTGACGTATCCAGAGCGACGGAAACGAGTTTGTTTTGGAGAGTTTGACAGAGAGACGTTTGACAGAGAGACGTAAATGTAGCCTAATGGAAATACCACGAAGATACCACTTTGGCAACGCAACGTTAACCATGTAATATTCTTAGCCAAGGAATATTGAAATAAAGAGATGCAACCGAGTTGTCGTTTATGGATGTTTAATAGCAACTGCGCATGGTACCGAGCATGGGCGTAGAATTTAGTGGGGACGCTGGGGACATGTCCCCACCAATTAACGGAGCACCCCCACCCATCAGAACCGCAAATTAACGGAGCACCCCCCCCCATCAGAACCGCAAATTAACGGAGCACCCCCCCCCCATCAGAACCGCGAATTAACGGAGCACCCCCCCATCAGACCCGCAAATTAACGGAGCACCCCCCCCCCCATCAGAACCGCAAATTAACGGAGCACCCCCCTCCCCATCAGAACCGCAATTAACGGAGCACCCCCCCCCCCCCCCATCAGAACCGCGAATTAAACGGAGCACCCCCCCCCCCCCCCAATCAGAACCGTAAATTAACGGAGCACCCCCCCCCCCCCCCATTCAGAAACCGGAATAAGACCACCCCCCCCCCCCCCAATCAGAACCGCAAATTAATGGAGCACCACCCCCCCCCCATCAGAACCGCGAATTAACGGAGCGCACCCCCCCATCAGAAACCACGAATTAACGGAGCACCCCCCCCCCATCAGAAACCGCCGGAATTAACGAGCACCCCCCCCCCCATGCAGAACCCCCGCAATTAATCGAAGCACCCCCCCCCCCCCCACAAAAAAAATTACATGTTTTCAAAGTCATTAGAACTGTAATGGTTTTATTAAGTACTCGTATCGGTATTCGGTATCGGCAAGTACCCAAATGTAAGTACTTGTACTTGTACTCGGTCTGAAAATATCGGTGCATCCCTAGTTTGTACAGATACTCAGTCAACATTTTCGATAGCCATCTTGCAATGTTTACTGACTGATTCCGGACTGATTCCGTCGCAGCACTGACGTCATCTGTTTAGCCCGCCTCTGGCCCGCCTATATCAGCTACACCGATGTGATTGGTTGATGTTCGGAACAACAGGAATAGCTAATGAGCATGTTACTCATTACCAGAGTACTCGCTGAGCAAATTCAAATTGTGCTCTCGCGAGAACTCTGGATTTCCAGGGTAAGACCCTACAGCTTTCTAGATGTGTGTCTGGATTTCCAGGCTACCCTCCCCCCCTGCCCTTGGCAAAAAAAAACACGAGCATAAAGAAAAGTTTCAAGCGAATTAATTAAGCAAAATTAATTAACAGGGATACATTTCTTTTGGGGGGGGGGCATGGTCTCCGGGCGTATTTAACTTTTCCGTTCACGGCACTTAGAAATAAGAGAAGGCTTTCCATGGGATTTGAACCCAGGACTGCAGAGCTGAAGGTAAGAACTCTCTCCGCTGTGCCTTTGACATGACACTTATGCTGCATTGATAAGTTGGAAAAGGACAAGAGATTTCCATCGTGACTCGAACACATGACCTTGGAGTTGATAACGACGTACTCTCTCCACTGCACCATCAGGACAATATGATTAACAGGACTTAGGGTTAGTGTTGGAGTGTTGACTTAAAAGTACCACTTCATCGTGTGCTGTCTCTGTGGCACAGAGGAGAGAGTTCTTACCTTCAGCTCTGCAGTCCTGGGTTTAAATCCCACCAGTCACACTCCAAGCAGGACATGAATGCAGAACTGACAACCGAGAACTCTTGCCACTGTGCCACCGAGACACCACACTATGAATTTGTTAAGTTGAGTCCTATAATAGGACTGTTGTTAATGTACAGTGCATCCGGAAAGTATTCACAGCGCGTCACTTTTTCCACATTTTGTTATGTTACAGCCTTATTCCAAAATGGAATAAATTCATTTTTTTCCTCAAAATTCTACACACAACACCCCATAATGACAACATGAAAAAGGTTTTTTTGAAATGTTTGCAAATGTATTAAAAATAAAAAACTAAGAAATCACATGTACATAAGTCTTCACAGCCTTTGCCATGAAGCTCAAAATTGAGCTCAGGTGCATCCTGTTTCCACTGATCATCCTTGAGATGTTTCTACAGCTTAATTGGAGTCCACCTGTGGTCAATTCAGTTGATTGGACATGATTTGGAAAGGCACACACCTGTCTATATAAGGTCCCACAGTTGACAGTGCATGTCAGAGCACAAACCAAGCATGAAGTCAAAGGAATTGTCTGTAGACCTCCGAGACAGGATTGTCTCGAGGCACAGATCTGGAGAAGGGTACAGAAACATTTCTGCTGCTTTGAAGGTCCCAATGAGCACAGTGGCCTCCATCATCCGTAAATGGAAGAAGTTTGGAACCACCAGGACTCTTCCTAGAGCTGGCCGGCCGTCTAAACTGAGCGATAGGGGGAGAAGGGCCTTAGTCAGGGAAGTGACCAAGAACCCGATGGTCACTCTGTCAGAGCTCCAGCATTCCTCTGGAGAGAGGAGAACCTTCCAGAAGGACAACCATCACTCCTTAGTAAAAGGCACATGGTAGCCCGCCTGGAGTTTGCCAAAATGCACCTGAAGGACTCTCAGACCATGAGAAACAAAATTCTCTGGTCTGATGAGACAAAGATTGAACTCTTTGGCCTGAATGCCAAGCGTCATGTCTGTAGGAAACCAGGCACCGCTCATCACCAGGCCAATACCATCCCTACAGTGAAGCATGGTGGTGGCAGCATCATGCTGTGGGGATGTTTTTCAGCGGCAGGAACTGGGAGACTAGTCAGGATCGAGGGAAAGATGAATGCAGCAATGTACAGAGACATCCTGGATGAAAACCTGTTCCAGAGCGCTCTTGACCTCAGACTGGGGCGAAGGTTCACCTTTCAGCAGGACAACGACCCTAAGCACACAGCCAAGTTAACAAAGGAGTGGCTTCAGGACAACTCTGTGAATGTCCTTGAGTGGCCCAGCCAGAGCCCTGACTTGAATCCGATTGAACATCTCTGGAGAGATCTGAAAATGGCTGTGCACCGACGCTTCCCATCCAACCTGATGGAGCTTGAGAGGATCTGCAAAGAGGAATGGGCAAAACTGCCCAAAGATAGGTGTGCCAACTTAGCTTGTGGCATCATATTCAAAAAGACTTGAGGCTGTAATTGCTGCCAAAGGTGCATCAACAAAGTATTGAGCAAAGGCTGTGAATACTTATGTACATGTGATTTCTTATTTTTTTATTTTTAATAAATTTGCAAACATTTAAAAAAAACTTTTTTCATGTTGTCATTATGGGGTGTTGTGTGTAGAACTTTGAGGAAAAAAATTCATTTATTCCATTTTGGAATAAGGCTGTAACATAACAAAATGTGGAAAAAGTGACGCGCTGTGAATACTTTCCGGATGCACTGTAAATGCCCGATGGGCCGGATTAAACAACACAATGGGCCGTATGTGGCCCGCGGGCCATAGTTTGCCCACTTCTGATTTAACCACTTCATAATTCATATTTTGTACTTTATTTTTTACTTTATCTTAAAGTTGCACAGGGCATTTGAGCTACTTGTTTTACTATTCTTGTCTACCTCGAAAAACATGTGAGATGTTTGCTGCCCAGCTTTCAGTTTTATTTACATTTAAATAATTTGAAAGGTGTGTTTTATTAAGGCTATTACAGCATGTGTGCAGTGTTTAATATTTACATAATCTTTGTTAATAAACTGTTCTAATGTTGAACTTATGAACCCTCTGGTGTCTTCTCCATTTGTCATAATCATGATACTTTTCAAACTGGCAGCATTATCAAATTATATATTGTTATAAAACAATCGGGAAAAAAACGAAAATCGATCAATATGGGAAATAAAATCGTGATTATATTTTTTGCCAGATCGCCCAGCCCTACCCTGTGGGTACTTGCATAAATCCACTCCCTCGCACCACCAAGTGGTCAGCTCAGGAGGCGCTGCTGGCTGAGTCTGTGAAGGCTGATACATACTCCGCAAGAACAGAGAAATTTGTTCTTGTTCTCGAGGTGGAGAACAAGAACACATTTTTCTGTTTTTGCGGAGTATGTATCAGCTTAACACTGGACCACTAGGTACTTGCATGTGTCACTGTGCATGTGGCACTTTCAAATAGGCTCATCTGCTTTCTTTCTCTCTCGCTCGCTCGCTTTCTCTCTATCCACCCTCTATCTCTGCTCCCAGGTGTTGGGGTTTGAGGTGGACTCAATCAACTCAGTGCAGTTCTCCAACCACACAGGTATGGCTCAGGCAATCCTAACAACAGCGATGTGTTCATTCTTACCCCTTTATTTATTTAAACTATTTCAACTTTGCTGATGTGTATGTTTGCTGTGTGTATGTTGTTGTTGAGCGTTGTCAGTCTGTGAAATATTTCGTATTTACGGCGTGTGTGTGTGTGTGTGTGTGTGTGTGTGTGTGTGTGTGTGTGTGTGTGTGTGTGTGTGTGTGTGTGTGTGTGTGTTGTGTGTGTGTGTGTGTGTGTGTGTGTGTGTGTGTGTGTGTGTGTGTGTGTGTGTGTGTGTGTACACATACCATAGAGCCATGATCTCCAAGCACCGGGTCACACACTGAAACAACAAACCGTCAGTCAGTCAGTTAGCTGACATTGGTAAGAATTGGAATATTGATATTCTGTGGTTTGTTTCACAGAACCATCTGGGAAGTAGTCCATTGAAACCGGTTGGAAAAGGACTGGCACCTTCAAAAAATAATTGGCAGGTGATTGGATGAAACATCTGTCCATCACCAGGCCCGTAGCTGCCAGTACTTCCTCATAAGAAGCTGATTGGTCCAAACCACTGTGGTTCGGCCACAAGTGGACCTTCAGAGAGAAACAAAATATGAGATTGGATTGGTCTCACGAGGATAGATAAATATCACTATATGCTTATGCATAGCGCATTCTACACAGTCTAGCTGAGGCTCATGACTGCTTGTTTATGCCACAAATACATGTCACACCGATGGATTCTTGTCCCATAGGCCTAATTAGTGTCTGGATTTCCCTTGATTCCCTGCCTTACTTGTCTCCTAAATAGTGTACTCTATAGCAGTGGTTCCCAACCGGCATATGGGGTCACAGGAGATTACACACATAAGCTAAAGTTATTTGATGATCCATTTTATCAAGCATTTTATTTATTTTGGTTAAAAAAAGGGCCTCATAAGTGTCTTGTGCATATATACAAACTGACTGCCGAATGATAAACTGATAAATGATAATGATAAGCTATTATTATCACTTACTGTGTAGGAGAGCGAACATTGATATTACTGGCAGATGTGGAACTGGGTAAAAAAAAGCTAAAAATGGGGTCACAGGGTCAAAAAAGCATGGGAAGGAACGACGGCTGTATAGTGTTCACTGTATAGGGAGTAGGGGATGAGGAGTAGGGGATGAGGGAACAATTGAACCAATTCAAACTCGGCTGGGAAGTTGCGAAGAAACCTTGAGAGTGACTGAAAGTCACAGAGATGCTAGTCAGGCAGATATGGTGTGAAGACGGAGGAGCTAGATGTAAGAGATGTGGTCAAAGACAGAGAGAGGCAGGGAAATGCACGGGCTTTGCAAGACAAAAAGAGGATGGTCCAAACATGAAGGACGACGGTAAATGGTGGTCAGACAGACAGATTGATGGGTAAATGGTGGTCAGACAGACAGGGGTTGACGAGTAAGATGGTGGTCCGACAGACAGATTGATGGGGAAATGGTGGTCAGACAGACAGAGGTCGACAGGTAAATGATGGTCAGACAGACAGATTGACGGGTAATTGGTGGTCAGGCGGACAGGGGTCGACAGGTAAATTTGTGGTCAGGCAGACAGGTTGACGGGTATATGGTTGTCAGACAGACAGGGGTCGACAGGTAAATGGTGGTCAGACAGACAGATGTCGACGGGTAAATGGTGGTCAGACAGACAGGGGTCGACGGGTAAATGGTGGTCAGGTAGACGGAGGTCGACAGGTAAATGGTGGTCAGACAGACAGGGTCGACAGGTAAATGGTGGTCAGACAGACAGGGGTCGACAGCTAAGTGGTGGTCAGACAGACAGATGTCGACAGGTAAATGGTGGTCGGTCTACAGGTAAATGGTGGTCAGACAGACAGAGGTCGTTGCTGTAAACAGTGGTGGAATGTGAGAATTGCAACAGCAGCAAATTATGACAACAGAACCATCTGTAGGGCTGCCTTCCACACACACACGCACACACACACGCACACACACGCTGGAGCTTGTGCTTCATCGTCAGCCGTGTTCATTTTTATTCCTTGGACCCTCCTGCTTTCTGCCGGCGTGTTGCCTAGCAACCCGCACTACACCATGTGACATGGCTGTGACTCACCTGGAGCTGCGACATTATGAGCCTGCAGCAGGCATGACACACAACGTGCACGCACGCACGCACGCACACACGCACGCACGCACAAGTCTCATGCACAGATGTCACACACACACGTGCTTGCATGCGTGCACGCACGTGCATCACACGTGCACACAGCAAGAAAATTTGTATTACGCCCACACACAAATACACATATGCATGTACACATCTACATGTACACATCAAATACACATCTTGTTCTCTAGACAGACCACAAAGTAAGAGTGTGTGTGTGTGTGTGTGTGTGTGTGTGTGTGTGTGTGTGTGTGTGTGTGTGTGTGTGTGTGTGTGTGTGTGTGTGTGTGTGTGTGTGTGTGTGTGTGTGTGTGTGTGTGTGTGTGTGTGCGCTGTTGAAAAGTACACCTCACACTCTATCCCCTCCTCTCTTCTCCTCCAGGTTATTCCCATTGGAAGGGTCAGGTGTTGACAGCAGACGAACTTCACGTCCTCTACGAGGGAATCAAACTCAACAACGTTCACCAATATGACTACGTTCTAACAGGTAGTTTGTGGACCGCTTATCATAACATCAACAACGTTCTCACACGTAGTTTACAGGTAGTACACTTACAGTATATCCTATTATATCCTATCCTATTTTGCATGAAATGTCCCAACAATTAATGAACACTATCAAAACCTGTGGTCAGAAATTTGATTCATGTTGATTGTTGGTGAACGATTTCTATTGTTTTGTTTTTGCAAAGAAAATCACGTCAATACGTCCTGGTAAGACCCGCCCACACTGCCCACACTGGGAGGTTAGAGATGGTTACATGTAGGTATTAGGCTAGAGATGGTTATGTTTAGGTATTAGATTAGATATGGTTAGGATTAGGTATTAGGTTTCTCATACGCTGAGGCGTCGTTGCAAAATCTGCTTTATATTGATTTGCTAAGTGCTAAAGTGAATTCATATTTATTTAATGTACGGTATGTAAACACAAATCTGCACAAATACCTGACAACACATCGCACCAAGTGTCACAGCTTGCGTGGGGAAACTGGCCTTTATCTGACTTTCGGACACCCCACTCCATATGTATTATGTATAGGAGTGATTTAGTGCCACTCTGCCTCTGTCCAGGGTACACAAGGGACACCTCGTTTCTGGAGATGGTGGTGGACATCATCCAGGAGTTGAAGAGGGCCAACCCTAACCTTGTTTATGGTGCGTTATGAAGTGCTATGTGGAGCTTTGTTTCTATTGATTTTGAATAAAACGCATGTGGAGTGTGGTGGCCGATTTAAGCAGCCTCACCTGCCCCGGGTCAGGCTGATTAGACTTGTAGCAGCTAGACGCCACCAAAGTGGCTTTTCTGGAGCTCCTCCGAAGGACAGCACATGGGTAGATTATTGTTAAACCAGTTGCTGTGTGTGTGTGTGTGTGTGTGTGTTGATGGATGGTTGATCCTGTGTGCCTTGATTGGCCGATGCAAACAAGGTATGCAGCCTCACCCAGACTTGTCAGCCTAAATTGGGCCAGGTGAGACTGCTGAAACCAGCCGCCGACCACACACACTCCACAATAAATATACTTAATATATGTATAGTATATGTATTTATAAATTAGGGTTATTCTTGTGAGGTGGGGTGACTCCCAGGCCTAAATTGGACACCAACACACAAACCCTGACCTCCTTCGAGCAGGGAATCGGTCCAATACTGGAATGATTAACGATAGCTTCACTTGGCTAATCAGCAACATCACTTAATGAGTTTTTGAATGGGAACAGTGCTGACCAATTTCACACGCCATTTCATCCCAGAAATGTTCAATGTCGGCGAGAGTCTATTTCTGTTTATGGCACTGTAAAAAAAACCCTGGCAATCGTAATGACACAGTAATGACACGCGGGACACATCCCTAACATGGATGAGATGGGAGTTGTTTTTTTGTATTTTGTTGTGGACAAATTGGTACCATGTTTGAGAGAGAGGCTATATTCATCATAGAATGTCCATCATACCGTCAAGTTGTGTAGAAGAGGCAGATCTGATGGTAGGCTGCCCATTGCCAGTATGATGGCCTGTCGTGCCCGGTAGACTAGTAGATACTCTGATGGTACCCACCAGGTACCACCGTGATGTCTCCATGATGATGCCTTCTTATGACCATACCGATGTCAGCTAACTGACTGACTGACTGACTGACTGACGGTTTGTCGTTTCAGTGTGTGACCCGGTGCTTGGAGATCATGGCTCTATGGTATGCACACACACACACACACACACACACACACACACACACACACACACACACACACACACGGTTCCCTTCTTTGCTGTAGGAAACTTTGGTAGCACCATTAGTGACTCCCTTTCTCTCTCTCTCTCTCTCTCTCTCTCTCTCTCTCTCTCTCTCTCTCTCTCTCTCTCTCTCTCTCTCTCTCTCTCTCATAGTACGTTCCTCAAAACCTCCATCCTGTCTATAAGAACAAGGTGGTCCCGGTTGCTGACATCATCACACCCAATCAGTTTGAAGCAGAGTGAGTAACTATAATCATTGATTATTGAATAACTGCCTACACTGTATGCTTTATGATGATACGTTGGTGTTTATTGTGAGGGAATCCTGGGTGAGGTACTCATCTGTAAAGTAAATGTCAATGTTTTATTTGTGATTGTATTCTAGTAGCAACCACCATTTAAATAATAAAGTAAATAAATAAACATAAAAATGGTACTGTCATAACTGTTAACATAGGCACTGCTGTTTCTGTCAAAGATCTTCCTTGTTTTTTATTACTTTATTTTTAATTGTCGAAGGCAAGGTTTACATTCATGCTATGCCACACCCACCTCATGTGTCACGCCTGGACATTACAAACGGTAATAGAAAATAACGGTTAACGGTTATAGAAAAGTTGTATTGGGGATAATGGGGATAATTTAAGAAGTTTGGATTTAAATCTGAATCTCCATGAAATGTTGCTTGCAGGGTTTTTCTAATTTAAATAGAATTTGCCACATCAAAGAATAGCTAAAATGTCATGAATAGCTAAATGGGTTATGGGAACAACTGTGTACATACAGTAAGTGAACGGGACTGAAAGGGTCTATAGTAGGCTAGTACCCATAAATATGACAAAACAGTCCCTCAGTCTGTCATCATGCTTTTTGCTCCATTTTACGCCGGTTCGCTTACCCCACCAGGGTGTGAATCTCTTCTCTGATCGCTAGCACTTACTTGTATGTTCGTACGTCTTGGCACTAAAAAATATTACTGAGCATGGTGTAGCATCTTATTCTAGCTATTTTCCTCTTCTTATCCAAGCTATTTTCAAACCTTTCTGTGCCATCAGTGAAATATTGTTTTCTTTCAACAAATATTTCAACTATTTCAACAAATTATTTTACTTTTATTTGGATAAAAGCATCTGCCAAATGCCCTAAATATAAATGTAATGTTGACTGCCCTTACAGTCTTGTACCCGTTACATTTATTCTACAAATGACTGATGTGGAAAACGATATTTTAACTAGAAAAACCATTCCAGTGAGTCCCATCCAACTTGGTATGTCCAATTGCACACACATCACAAAGAGGGAAAGTCAAAGGGTCCATTGCTGCTGCTTGTGTTGCATGGCTCCACCTAGTGGCTGTTAGAGGAGAGGAGAAAATACATGGTGGGAAGGAGAGCTGATAACGCTGGTAACGCTGGGCTTGTTTTTCAGGTTATTGACGGGGAAAAAGATCAGCACAGAGAAAGATGCTGTGGAGGTAAGAGTCCTTATAGCCATGACCTTTAACCTGCTCCCTTCCTCCTCATTCTTCCTTCCTTCTTCTCTGCAACCTTAAAACCTAATTTGTGTCTAATGATGTGGTCTGCAATGCTAGTGACCTACAAGGTAGGTAATCAGGTAGATTGTGACAGTAGTGACCTACTAGGTAGATAATGATATGGTTTGTAATGGTAGTGACCTACTAGGTGGATAATGATGCGGTTTGTAATGGTAGTGACCTACTACTGTGTGTTTTGTAACAATAGTGACCATGTGACGTTACTCCCAGGTGATGGATCTGCTCCACGGCATGGGTCCAGACACTGTGGTCATCACCTCGTCCGACTTGCCCTCCAGACTGGGAGACCAGTTCCTGGTGTCCCTCGGAAGCCAACGCACTGGTAATGAGACGCCTGCTTGTCTTGATCTACAGTATACGTGTTTCCATGGCATCCTTGCTCTTTCCATCCTTTTGTATACCTGGATGCCTGCCTGCCGATTGTTAAACATTTTCCCTGGGGGATTTCTTAATTGTGTCTTTGTGTGTGTGCGTGCGTGCGCTGCGTGTGTGTGTGTGCGTGCGCGTGCGTGCGTGTGTGTGTGCGTGCGTGCGTGCGCGTGTGCGTGCGTGCGCGTGTGCGTGCGTGCGCGTGGTGTCAACAGTTCACCCAGACGGGAGCAGGTCCACACAGCGGGTGCGGATGGACGTGCCCAAGGTGGATGCTGTGTTTGTGGGGACCGGAGACCTTTTTGCTGCTATGCTGCTAGCATGGACACACCACTACCCCAATGACCTGAAGGTACGGGGAGAGACACGCACGCACACACGTGCACACACACACACAAGTTTGGTATTATATGGCGTATCTGGTTTTCTTTGTTGTTTATCTGGTTCTCTGTGGTGTTGTTAGGGCTGGGCGATTAATCAATCTCGAATCGAGATCACGATATATTTTTTGTCGATCTATCAGCCTTCGTGATTTTTTCCGATCTGGATAGATCTGACAGCAGCGTCATGACGCAGCGGATATAAACACGACAACAGCCAATCGGTCTGCAGTGTTTTGGCTCAACACGCCCATTTATACCACGACACGAGGCGTTGTTTACCAACAGCGACGCAAAGAAAGGACAACAGCATGTTGTGAGTGACACCGGCGAGGAACGCAAGTTCCAAAGTGACCAAATTGTCGACAAAAAGCGCTTCACGAAGTCTATGATATGGAACTAGTTTGGTTACTAAAAACAACAAGGCGCAGAAAACGACCGTCTGGGTCTACATGTTGTAGGACGTGTCGACCAAGACGGGAAACACGAGCAACCTATTGAAGCTCCTGAAACGGTAGCACCCCAGTGACTACACATGGGGCTGCGGAGCCAAGAAAGCCTTCAAGTAGCAGCAGGGCCCAAACAAGCATCCATTGTATTGTCATTTGCTGCCATTTCCCGTATGAAAGACGCTCAAAAAGAAGCAAGGATATAAATAATGCAGTATCATACATTGCGAAAGATATGTCTTTCTGGCAAAAAACCTATAATGGTGTTAAATGATGTGCACAAACTAATGTGTTGCATAATGACTGGTTTACAGTGTTTACAGATTTCATTTAAGAGATGTAAAGCCAGTATATTCCTTTCTTTTTTTTTATTATTATTACAGTTGTTTCGTTTGATGCTTTCTGTGCTCATACGCTGTCTCTCTGCAACAAATAATAATTTGGATCTGAAAATATGATGTTTTAACGTTGGTAGGGCGAACACTAGAGGTGTAATACATAAGAGATGTTATTAACTGAAGTTTGGATAAGTTGCATATAAGTTAGTTTCTAATTAATGTGTTCAATTCTCATTCTGTTCAGCCCTTACCGTTGGAAGGTCTTTATTAATGCAGTAAATAACACATGTATGTATTTATCCTGCAAGTAACAGAAAAAAAATTCTCGAGTGTTTGTCGAAGCACTCGCATGAGGAATTGCAAACACACTAGAATTATATTGAAGTTCACGTTCGATGTAATATGAAATAACAAAGATAGATGGAGCTCATATCAGGGTTTCCAATTTTCTTTGAAGTAATTACGACACTGTACCTTAAAAGTGTATATATATATATATATTAGGGCTGTCAAACGATTAAAAGTATTAATCGCATGATTTTGCGTAGTTAATCGCGATTAATCGCGATTAATCCCAAGGTTTTTATTGGCTCAAATTTGAATGATTTTTCCAAGTGAAAAGCAGTGTATTGTGTTATAAAAAATATAAGCAGCATCCAAATGTATTTTTTATTACAATAAAAAAATCCAATATAAAACCAAAAATATTTGTAGCCACTGCCAGGGCAATAACATTTTCATAGTCTTATCTAGTTAATTCGGGGGGTGCTCCGAATTAACGGAGCACCCCCCCCATCAGAACCGCAAATTAACGACCCCCCCCCCCCCCCCCCCCCAGAGACGCTGACTCGGAGCCCGTCGCGCGCCTCACAGTAGCGTCATTGTGCATCCTTGGCGCATCTGTGATGTCCACCAATGTCCTAAACAACAACACGTCCTCTTGCTTGAAGTACTTCGGTGATAAACGAATCAAAAGTTCCAACTACGTAATTGCGTTAATGGCGTCCAAAAAATGTGTGGCGTTAACGCGTTAATAACGCATTCACTTTGACAGCCCTAAAATATATATATATATATACTGCATATACACAGGGCTATATTTAGTTAATTCTCCCCTATTCGCTTGATACTTTTCTTTATGCTCGTGTTTTATTTACCTAGGGGAGGGGTAAATTAATTAACAGGGATAAATTGGGGGGGGGGGGGGGGGAACCAACTACAATTATCTAATTATCTTTACCGTTCATGGGACATAAGAGAAGGCTTTCCACGGGATTTGAACCCAGGACTGAAGAGCTGAAGGTAAGAACTCTCTCCTCTGTGCCAGCAAGACAGCACACTATGAAGTGGTACTTTTAAGTCAACGCCCTAACACTAACCCTAAGTCCTGTTAATCGTATTGTCCTGATGGTGCAGTGGAGAGAGTGCATTGTTATCAACTCCAAGGTCATGTGTTCAAGTCACAATGGAAATCTCCTTTTCCAACTTATCAATGCAGCATAAGTGTAATGTCAAATGCCACCCCCGACTGCTTCATAGTGTGGTGTCTCGGTGGCACAGCGGACAGAGTTACACCTGTTACACCTGAAGGGCTCGAGAGAGCTTGCGACTTTTTTAAAGCACGAATCATTAAAGTGACTTGACTTACCCGTGACCCCCCCCCCCCAATTTATCCCTGTTAATTAATTTACCCCTCCCCCCAGGAAAATAAAACACTTGAGCATAAAGACACGTTTCAAGCGAATAGGATAATTAATTAAGCAAAATTAATTTTTTTGGGGGGGGAAGGACCCAACTACTTTAAGAAAGTCAAGTCACTTTAAAAAAAGTACCACTTCATAGAGTGGTGTCTCGGTGGCACAGCAGAGAGAGTTCTTGCCTTCAGCTCTGCAGTCCTGGGTTTAAATCCCACCAGTCACACTCCAAGCAGGACTTGAACACACGACCACAGAACTGACAACCAAGAACTCTAGCCGCTGTGCCACCGAGACACCACACTGTTAAGTTGAGTCCTATTATAGGACTGTTGTTAATGTAAATGCCGGATTACACAACGGGCCGTAGTTTGCCCACTTCTGATTTAACCACTTCATAATTCACATTTTGTACTTTATTTTATCTTAAAGTTGGACAGGGCATTTGAGCCACTTGTTTTACTATTCTTGTCTACCTCGAAAAACATGTGAGATGTTTGCTGCCCAGCTTTCAGTTTTATTTACATTGAAATAATTTGAAAGGTGTTTTTTTTTAAGGCTATTACATAATTTTTTTAAGGCTATTACATTATTATTATTATTCTTTTTGTTAATAAACTGTTCTAAAGTTGAACTTATGAACCCTCTGGTGTCTTCTCCATTTGTCATAATCAGGATACTCTTCAAACTGGCAGCATTATCAAATTGTATATTGTTATAAAACAATCCGATATATTTTTGGCCAGATCGCCCAGCCCTAGGTGTTGTTTAGAATGTTTATCTGGTTCTCTATGTTGTTTATGTTTATCTGGTTCTCTGGTGTTGTTGTGCATCATGTTTATCATGTTCTCTATGTTGTTTATCATGTTTATGTGGTTCTCTCTGTTGTTGTTGTTGTTGTTGTTGTTGTTTATGATTATCTGGGCCCTATTTCAAGAAGCTGGATTTCCGTTGGACAATTCAGAATTTGGGGAATGCCAGAATTTTGGGTACCAAGCTAAGATCGATCTCTGTTCACTTACAACTCATGCCGTGAGCCTAATCTGGAGCTAACCTGCTACCGAGCAGGTTAGCTCTGAGATAACTCCGCCCACGGCTGCAATTCCACCTTCTTTATATCGAGAGATTCTTCAAGATTAAGACTCAAGATTCAAGAACTTTATTTGTCTCATACACATACAGGATATGCAGTGAAATGAAAAGTGGCGATGCCCAGCGGAAAGTGCAAAAGAATACTCTCGATAACTTGAATTGGAGGGATCAGAATCAGAATATGTACAATATAATAATAAAAAGAAAACAGCAGGAATGAGAAATTAAAAAATATATAAAAGACAGTAAAAAACGAAAAATGCATGGTGGGGAGTGTAGTGCCAATAGTGATGAACCCACTACCCTTTGCAGAGCCCTCCTGTCCTGAGAGGAGCTGTTGCTGAACCAGGCAGTGATGCTTCCTGTCAGGATGCTCTCCACTGCACCAGCATAAAAGGTCTGAAGGATCCTCTGGGAGACTCAGAATTTTCTCAGCTGCCTGAGGTGGTAGAGGCGCTGCTTCCCCTTCCTCACCAGAGTGTCAATGCATGTAGTCCAAGTCAGATCCTCTGCGATGTGGACTCTCAGGTACCTGAAGCTGCTCACTCTCTCCACAGCAGTCCCATTAATCCCCAGTGGTGTGCAAGTCCTCTGATGATGTTGTGTCCTCCTAAAGTCCACAATCAGCTCCTTAGTTTTGGAGACATTCAGCATGAGGCTGTTGCCATATGTAACAAGTACAATGGAATGCTTACTCCCCATTCACTCCTGCAGTATTTTTCTAAATTCTAAACAATTCTCAATTTGTGGTAGTACAGGAAAAAGTTTTCTTTTCAACAGTATTCATCCATCCATCCATCCATTCGCGTCCGCTTATCCGGGTTCGGGTCGCGGTGGCAGCCGGCTAAGCAGGGCCCCCCAGGCTTCCTTCTCCCCAGCCACACTCTCTAGTTCCTCCTGGGGGATCCCGAGGCGTTCCCAGGCCAGACGAGATATATAATCTCTCCAGCGGGTTCTGGGTCTGCCCCGGGGTCTCCTCCCAGTTGGACGTGCCCGGAAAACCTCCAAAGGGAGGCGCCCGGGGGGCATCCTAATCAGATGCCCGAACCACCTCAGCTGACTCCTTTCGATGCGGAGGAGCAGCGGCTCTACTCCGAGCTCCCTCCGGATGTCTGAGCTCCTCACCCTATTTCTAAGGCTGAGCCCAGCCACCCTGCGGAGGAAACTCATTCGGCCGCTTGTATCCGCGATCTCATTCTTTCGGTCACTACCCAAAGCTCGTGACCATAGGTGAGGGTTGGAACGTAGATGGACCAGTAAATCGAAAGCTTCGCCTTCCGGCTCAGCTCCCTCTTCACCACAACGGACCGGTACAGCGCCCGCATCACTGCAGACGCTGCACCGATCCGTCTGTCCATCTCCCGCTCCATTTGCCCTCACTCGTGAACAAGACCCCGAGAAACTTGAACTCCTTCGCTTGGGGCAGCAACTCACTCCCAACCCGGAGGGAACACTCCACCGTTTTCCGGCAGAGAACCATGGCCTCAGACTTGGAGGTGCTGACTCTCATCCCGACCGCTTCACACTCGGCTGCAAACCGCTCCAGTGCATGCTGGAGGTCACGGTCTGATGTAGCCAACAGAACCACATCATCTGCAAAGAGCAGAGATGCAATTCTGAGGTCCCCAAACCGGACACTCTCCTCACCTCGGCTGCGCCTTGAGATTCTGTCCATGAAGATCACGAACAGAACCGGTGACAAGGGGCAACCTTGGCGGAGTCCAACACCCACTGAGAACATGCTTGACTTTGTGCCGAGAATACGGACGCAGCTCGCACAACAGTATTCGAATAAACATAAATATTAAAAGAACTCTGAACAATGAGTAATATAGTACCTAATAAGTACGGTAATAGGTGACAAGTAAAGTAGTAATACTCTGGCTGTTGGTGCAAAAATGTAGTAAAAGTGTCTGCGTGAAGTACAGTAATATTCTTGAGGATGCAACCCTGGGGGGATCTGGCATGTCTGGAGGTGTGTTTGAACCACCCTGACGATCTGGGGCCTGGCGGTCAGGAAGTCCAGCATCCAGGCGCACAGGGGTGTGGTCAGACCCAGCTCAATCAGCTTGCCAGCCAGTCTGCTGGGAACTATGGTGTTAAGGCAGAGCTAAAGTCAATAAGCAACATTCTTACAAAGCCCCCTTCCAACTGTCAAGATGAGGGAGGGAGCTGTGTATTACCTGGGAGACAGCATCATCTGTGGATCTGTTTGGCCGGTAGGCGAACTGCAGCGGGTCCATGAAGGGAGGTAAGAAGGCACAGATGTAGTCCTTCATCAGCCTCTCAAAACATGTCATGACCTCCGAGGTGAGGGCCACCGGTCAGTAGTCATTCAGGCATGCTGGAGAGGCAGTCTAGGGCACAGGGACCAATAGTGGACCACTTGAAGCAGGGCTGGGACCACGGACTGAATATTGTGATGAACACTCGAGCTAGCTGGTTAGTACAGGTCTTCATTACTCATCCAGATATGCCGTCAGGACCTGCAGCTTTCCTGGTGTTCACCCTCATCAGAGCCCTCCTCACGTCGTGCTTGGTCACAGAGAGAGTGTGCTCGCCCCTAGCAATGGAATTCACATCAGCTTGAATTCTGCCTTTGTGGAACGGAAACTCAAGTCAGCTCAAGGAAGCGCTTGCGGAGTCAGTGTTCTGGTTCAAACTTAAACCAATCCTAACCTGCTACGTGAAATAGGGCCTTGGTTCTCTCTGCTGTTGTTGTTGTTGTTTATAATGTTTGTCTGGTCTTGTGTTTTTGTCATATGTAATTATCTGGCTCTGTGTTGTTGTTTATAATGTTTATCTAGTTCTCGGTGTTGTTGTTTATGTTTATCTAGTTCTCTGTTGTTGTTGTTTATACGTATCTGGTTCTCTGTCTTGTTGTTTATAATTATCTGGTTCTCTGTGTTCTTGTTCTTGTTATTTATAATTGTCTAGTTCTCTGTGTTCTAGTTTATAATGTGTATCTGGTTCTCTGTGTTGTTGTGCAGACCGCCTGTGAGAAGACCTTTTCAGTCATGCACCATGTCATTCAGAGGACCATATCTTACGCGCACGGTGAGACCCTGTGTGTGTGTGTGTGTGTGCATGGTTTGTGGACTGTACGTCAGTATTCACAGATCCATATGAAGATTCTTCTATGTCAGTATGCACATATCAGTATTAACCAATAATGTTCTTCAAGCCGTGGTTGACACTGCTGATTAAAAGGCAATCAGATGAACCAAACCAGTAAACATTTGGTAGTGAAAGGTGTCCATATTGACTTTTGGCTAAATATTTTATGCCATCTATATCTATCGCTCTATCTATCTATCTATATAGGTGTGTGTGTGTGTGTGTGTGTTGATGCATTGCACAGCGCACCACACTAAGAACAGTACAAGCAGGGCATTTGTCAAACACATCTTTTTGTTTCCGCTTCCCGGTGGCAGAGCTGGCGGGTCCCGGCAGGAAGCCGAGCCCCCCCCAGCTGGAGCTGAGGATGGTCCAGAGCAAGGCGGACATAGAGGACCCTGCTATTGTCATGGAGGCCACCATCATATCCTAACATCGACACATGCCCTCCCCCACCCCCACAAGACTCATGCTCCACTCTTAGAACCCTAAAAACATCCCCGAAACATTGGTGATCGCTCTCCTCATCGCAGTTCTTAATAGTAGAACCCCCTTTGATCCGTCCGTTCAGTCACCCTCACCCTTAGAGAACCCTGTCCGTCTGTGGTACCGCTCCCCCCCAGCCCCAACCTCCTTAGATACCTTATATATCCCCCCACCACCACCTCTCCGAGCTCCCCTTATATGTGACACTTTATCCGTGAGCAGAGCAGCCGTAGAGTGAATGTTAGCTGAAGACGTTTGTAGCTGTAGTTAACTCATCCGTAGCCGTGTCGCCATTCTTGTGTGAAAAGTGCAAAAAATGTTGACTTGCAAAAAGGTTTTTTTTGCAAACAACACATTCCAAGACATTGAGCGACGCTACGAGTGACCTGGCAAGGAGGGCCGCGGTGCAGGGAAGGGGGGGGGTGGGGGGGATTGGGGGGCGGGGAGGCGCTAGCTGAGCCACTAACCCAAGAAACGGTCCAAAAATGTCTCCTGTGTGTTGACCAATACCAGTCCCCTCCCCTCCCCCGCCCCAACCCACTCTTCGCTCCGCCCACTGAAGAAGAAACAATGACCAATTTCCACTCCTCATCCTCACCAAAATAAAAGAAAGGAGCAAAAAAGAAAAAAAGACGCACAATGTATAGTTGATGTATAGATGTTGTACTATAACTGTATTGGACCATTTCTATGATATCTTCAATCGGATCTGTCTGTCGGACCATTGTGTCGACGCTATTGTACAATAGACCACACACACATAATATCACCCAGTCAAGACGTGTGCGGACCCATCCGTCATTCTGATGTAGTGAAGCTCGGGTGGTTCCACTAGTGACTAGTTAATAAGATTTTAGTGGTTTCATAGTTGTTAAAAGATTAGTCGTGACCATAGTTCACTCAACATTATCTGATAACTGATGACTGATCAGCCCATCTTAAGGAAGGTCCATTTTGCCCCAAAAAAGTTAGCAGAGCCCTCATTGGTCAATTTTACTGTAATTAGCCAATCTACACTCTGCTTTGTCTGTGTCATGAGCCGCTCCATATGCAGTGCTGTCTGGAGATCAGATGGGCCCAGAACACCTGTAGGTGGCGACACCCTCGGGGTGAATTATATTCCTTGCGGGTCTCTATTCCGATGCTCACATCGATGGTTCTGCCGCATTGGTCCTGTGCGTACTTCGCCAAGGACAAGGATTTCTTATCACAAATGGAGTTCCATCTGGTGGTCTTTTTAATGTGAAGACGTCGTACAAATGTATTTATGCAAACATATTTGCAAAGCCCGTCTACTCGTCTTATGTTTGATCTGCTCCTGGCGCTTGTGACCACCGCCTGCAGAAACAAACCGGCAGACGTCGCAGGGTAGACGTTAAGTGGGCCAATCCACAGTCCTTACGATAGACCCTATAGGAGGACTTAGTGTTCTATGAAGTAAAATACTACATTTCCCATGAGCTATGTGCCCTCTTTTCTGAAAGGGCTCCTTTGACACTGGATTGGTGCAGATTTGCTCTGAAGAGGTGTCAGTGGTTCAGAACAAACGTTTGGCGAGCGAGTACTGTATGAATACTTGTTATGTATTGAAGCTTCTTCAATCTGTATTCAAATGTACCTTTATTGGAACCAAGATAATTCAATTATTGGTCAATTTGGGAATTTGACTAATGACAAAGTACAAGTAGCTAATTTCTCCAAATGAAATAGAATTGTCATTATTTTGTCATGTTTTATCAGTGAGCACAAACAAAAATAGATTTACTAATATTTTATTTACTTTTATTTTGAATCATTCTCGGTGGAGAGTGAGCAAGTAGAGCGTGAGAGGGGAAGGGATCGGACGGTAGTGAGTTTGAAACCCATGATGTCGTGAGACGCAGCCTGTGCCTTAATCCAACACGCTACCAGGGCACCCTGGAAACGGAGAATTGACTGATTTGACTGTTGGCATGGTAACCATCAAATCAATCAATGGACTCTCCTCCGCCCTTCCCTTACTGACTGGCTGGAGTGTTGACTGAGGCCTTCGGTTCATCAAGTTCACATTTTTGTTGTTTGTGCACGGCTGAGGTGTGTTGGCCTTTTGTTGCCTTTTAGTTCTTATTTCGTAAATAGAAAAATGGCAAACCGGCCTGCAGGGTTTAGACTCATGTTGCTCAGCAACAAAATCGATTTTCAGGAATCAGACTAAAAACGACTTTTGCATCACTTGAGGCTTTTAAAAAAAGACGATGTGGGGCCCCAGCTGGTTTGCCAGCTCTACCCGGGGCCAGGCTCTTGAGTCTCTACCATCACTCCACCACCCTGTACTACTACTGTTGTTCCTCCATCAACTGGACTGTAGCACCACCGACATCACTCACCCACTGTGGAGGAGAGGGAGAGAGCAGAGCATCAACAGATAAAGGAGGAGGAGAAACCCGTAGCCTAGCAAAGTCATCGTGATGTACAGTGTGAAATAGGTGTGTTTACACTTCAGATTTTACGACAAAAATCACCCAATTCACGACTCAGAAAAGCGAAAGCTTTCGAGTACAGAACAACTGTCGAAACAAATCTGGATTTCAAGAACCTCAAACCCCTATTCCTTGTGCCAATTTAGGCTTTACCCCAGCGATGCTAAATCACCCTTGTCTAATGGAAAATAAATTGCAGGCTCGCAGCCCTCTAAAATAGCAACCGCCTGTACGTGTTTATCTGATAATCATATTATGGGATGCCCCTGCCAGCAGTGACTGCCATATAAAAAAACCCCGATCTGCAGTGTCTGTGTGTCCAGCGCAGTAGTGATTGACACGTGCACATTCCAATCATCTCCAATCAGCACTCATGCTGACTAGTGGCCAGATTGGGTCCAAAACATGTGAAACTGTGTGTGTGTGTGTGTGTGTGTGTGTGTGTGTGTGTGTGTTATTTTCTTTTTGTATTTATAGTGCTCTGTGTCAAGTGGTGTGTGTGTGTGTGTGTGTGTGAGATGCGTGTGTGTGGGTGAAGACCTAATTATGCTCACAGGGTTTGTGGTGCGTGTACATTTTGATGTATGTATGCGTGGTTGTGTGTCTGCATCTGCTTGTTGAGACTGAAGCGGCTGAGAAACCAACCAGATAGAGGGATGAGGAGGGTGATGATGAAGGCCAGAGCAGGCAGGAGGAGAAAGGAGTAGTCGTCATGGGGGGGGTGGGGGGGGACGTTTGAGTGATGAGTGAGCGTTCAAGGGGACAATCATTCTGTGGCGTTACAAGATAGTTGCATAGCATTTGGTGCCACCTGTTAAATGATAACAAAATAGACATGCCCGGTTGTCCTGGTAACAGCCATGTGTTTGGAAAACTAACTAACTTTAGTTCAAATCCAAAGTATTCGTCATGTTTTCTCTGAATCCATCTTTTGTCTCCCCTGTTTCAGCTCTTCACCCCCATCTTTAACGGTCCTTTTGTAAAATGTTTTAATAGATTATTAACATAATATATATATTTTGTATATATGTTCTTAATCAAAATAATTTCCATATTACCAAGGTAAAATGTTGAATAAACATATAAATGAGTTATGCTAAATATTCGCATGCGTTGTCGCATCCTATTTGTTTAACAACCATTATCATGACGGTAATGATGCCTAACAAACAAGGAAATTCGTGTTGATGGTGAACAGGAAAAGACATTGCAATGATTGCAATTATTTAAATCCAATGGGGTATCTCTACCCTTAGCAGTAAATCAATATTATATCATCGGCCAGGTCTAGTAGACATCTTGGGTCTTGGGTCTATTGGTGGCAAGGAGTTTATGCTAAAAGAAAAAATTAACCATTTTCTGCCTCACTGGAACTTATTCGTAAACATTAGCCCTGTTAGGTTAGAAGTTTAAAAACGCAGCTACTAATACTGTGACCAAACTATGATAAAGTCCTGTTTCTGTCTTCTGGCTGTGGCCTCCTCCTCCTGTTCTGTCATCTCTTCTCCTCTCGTGTGACGGCTTAATCTCCGCCATCTTGTTGCTGTTCTTGGTGGCAAAATAACGATCACGAAAAACTAAAAAAATCTAAAATACAACAGAGATGTAATGATCAATGTTTGGTAACTGTTTTTAGTGCTATCTTTTTGGAGCGTTACGAGTATTTTCTAACATGTTACAATAAAAGATTGTAGTGTACAAATTTACATTTATAAAGTATATTATGTATAGATATATATATATGAAAAATGTATGTTCTGATGCAATAAAGAGACTAAGAGTAAAGAAATCTGTATTAACCTCTGAAATCTGTGTTCATTGTGTTTCTATGACTAAAACAGGACATGAATTCACAATCCAAATCAAAACCTACATTTCAGGAGCAGAGTGACTTTGTATGGAGAACCAAAAATATATACATAAGTAAATTAAGATGTAAACACATGAAAAATAAATACATTTGTTATTTAAGGCTATTTAAGTATTTATTCACGAGTCATTTTTTGTTGTCCATAGCCTTGTGGCAGGTATAGACCATGACCAGGTCAACACTGACAGTTTATGAGATGAATGATGTTTTCACTGGCAGGCAATTGGAAAGATGGGTATGGCAAATAAGATTTCAATGTTATATATTATATGTTATATATATGTACACATATTACATAATATAATTCTAGTTTTATTTTGTGCATACATCTGTGCTCCCCCTGGTGATTGAGCAGATGGGTTCAGAGTAGACCAATTAGAAGAACCCCCCCGTCCATCTCTGACACACAGCATCGTCCAGATTATACTAGTTTTAATGCCTTTAGACACAGTAACGTTTGCTTGGCATATTGTGTGAAAATATAAGCTTTATTGTTTGGAATGAAACAAATCGATTGATTAAAAGCAGAAGGAAAATAATTGCAAGATCAGTAATTGCTAAATGTGTAAAGAATACCATTTTAGAAGTGACAAAAAAAATGTTTTGTTTTGTGTGTTGGTTGACATTCAGCCGTGCTACTCCAGTGATTAGTCTTGGTCTTCATTCAGCAGGAAGTCACTGATCTCATTTCTCATCTGAGATCTACAAAATGCAAAATAAGAAACAGAACAAAAGTTAAATATACATATCAGATGGGCAATCAAGAATTGCTTTATCGTATTGGTAGGTCGCTGCAGATTCCCACGACCACCACTACTACCACTGGGCTCACAGGCTAAAATGCAATGTACCGGGGTTTTTTTTTATGGTTACTGTAACACTTCCTTCAGGCTTCTTTAAACTTTTTCATTCTGTGTAAGGTGCTATATGCAACAATGACAGATCGCCTAAAATAGGTACTGCGGTCCAAATTCACAATATTGTCGCTCACGCTCAGCGCAATACAAGCAGAGTGCAACATAACACTATTAGTAGTAAGTATTCTCTTGCAAGTTCAACATAAGTTGATTAGCTAATGAATACGTTTGCAATGTATTGGCTGGCAAATTATGAACAAGCTCATGTGGATTTTTTATAAATGTCAATATTGGATAGACACATTTTTTAGGTCGGGTGGAGTCCATCTGTTTGAGTCCATGGCTGCAACACGCTGTGCATGGACATTTCTAAGAACATACTGGGAGTACAATTGTTGTCGGAGAAGCCATTAGTTTGACTTTGCATGTTTCCTCAGTCTCTAATGACATTCTATGATTATACAGTACATTTGTTACATATAGCACCTTTAAAGGCTTCACTACAGTTACATTATACAATGTTTTAAGCTTCTTATACATTACAGATTCACACTTCATTTGATCAACAGTTTTTATTAAATCTACACTAAGTGTTAAAAAAATGAAGATCTGAATATGTTCAGACACCACTGTAAAACACCTATGGCCACATCATCCAATTACCATCCATTTAAGTGGAGCTTCATACGTCACCCAATGTTACGTCAGATTTGTCAACCCTCTCCCACCATAAAACCTCTCTCACCGTCGAGTCCTCCTCTGGGCCTCGGTCATGATATACTGAGGGAGAAACTCCACCGATGTCTAGGAAGGGAAAAAGACAGAAATAGAAATACAGCATTAAGAAAACAAATGATAATAATGGACAATAAGAAATCAATAATGGACCAAAAAATCCCTCACCATGTCTTTGACAGTCTGTTGACAACTGTAACACAGGAAGTTTTCGAAATTCACAGAATCTCCTTCCCTGGAACATGAACGACAATATCTGTTGCAGGGTTTTCTCCAAGCAAGTGTTGACGTCGAAGGGGAAATTACATTTTAGAAACATTTCAATAAGTTCAACAAAATAATTCTCACTTAGACTGAGAACAACAAGTGCCATTGACTCCACATTGCACTTCTCCGTCTTGCCGATCACCAGAAGAGCAGCATTTTGTTGGCGCCTCCAGCCTTAGGTCAGCTGGAATTACAAAAAAAGTTTGTGTTCAGCCAAGATGACACACACACACACACACACACACACACACACACACACACACACACACACACACACACACACACACACACACACACACACACACACACACACACACACACACACACACACACACACTGGTCCTTACAGAAGCATGGACCTTGCTTGGTTGGAGCAGTTGTCTCCACACTTGTAACGTTTTTGTTGGTGTGCTGGGAGAGCTGCTCAGAGATCAGTGTGGCCTGCAAAGCTGAAGTCTCTCCTACAAAAAGACAAACCAAGAGATGTAATGGGAATTGTTCACAGGTGAATGCAATGGAATTGACCAGCGAAAACAAATAGACTTTTCACAGATCGGCAGCAGCACGGTAAAGTAACTTCCTCTTTCTGTAATGTTAACCTTAGCTCGGTTTTTACTTTTCAACATCATGTGCAATATTCTCAATATATGTAATACTTATAATACTTTTACTACACTTTACATTTATTATTGTATTGTTTGAATTGTTATGTTTTTGAGCAAACTCTGGCACAAGAATTTCCTTCGGGATTAATAAATCTTATATCTTAAGTCTGTCGCAGCACCATCAATGTATATTGACTTGACTAGTTGTGTCTACACTGGCACGCTGCCAGATATAAATCCAATGGACCCATCATTAATGTTATGAGCTACATCTACTGCAGGGTCTATTGTATTGAAACGTAAAAGTATTTTTGTGTTTTGGCCTTTACTGTACACGACACCGCCGTTTTCTGGGTCTGAAAACGCAAAGGGCCTCCAGGGTGGAAACTTTTGAAAACGCAACCCTTACGTTGTTGTGTAAATAGGTCATAGGTCGTCATGTAAAGCGGGGAAAACGGAAGTTTCCCCTCTTTACGACACCCAATGCGACTCATCCACCTCGCGCATGGGTATTAAGGTTTTCCACGCCTGTCACACGAGCAGAAACGACAACAAAAGCTGTTTTAATATGTTTGAGTAGAAAATGTTACAGCGCCACCTACTGAGCTAGCATACATACTAAATCGTTTTTCACTCACTTTTGCGGTTCCATGTTAACGAAGATATTTCTGAAAACGTCATTGTGAGAGCACAAGACTTTTTGAAAAACGCAAAGGAAAAACATTGTTTTCTAAACATTCCGTGATGGTGGAGGGCCTACTATCATACTCACCGAGTGTCGTATCCAAAGTGCACATGCAGAGGAGGCATGTAAGAGAGGCAGTGGCTGCGTCTTCAGTGGTGTTTGCAGTTTGAAGCTTCTCGCCAGTCCTAAAAAACATGTGTTCCGTGTTCAGTAGTGAAATGTGATTTAAGCTTCAAACTCTGGGTATAAAGCGGTTGTACATGCTTGTTGCATAGAACTTGATATTGTATGTATTGTGGAATTATTGTTTGACACTACTCCCTTTAAAATACACAGTATTACTGGTATACAATAATATCCTGAACAAAATATTGCTATATTGGTTTGTTTTATTTTTTTATTAACATATGTCACATGCTATTCTATATTTGACACAAGCACAGCGCGCTGGTTAGTCGAACAGCTGATTGTGAAGAACAAGCTAGAACAAACGCTCTCTGCATGTAACCAAACGGTTTAGCTGAGTTTAGCTTAGCTCCGAAAGGTGGCACAAACAAGTATGGCTGTACAAGTCATATCTCAATAAATAGCTGCAGCATAATTCCCAGGTCCAAAATAGGTTCCCTGAGCCGTTCCTCATACTTACCGATAAATGGTGCTGACTGTGGAAGGAAAGTCAGTCTGAAGTTTCACAACAAAGCTTTCTGTAAGTCTCTGGATGCTGGACTTGTCTGCAGTCTGTGATAAATAGGTAAGTAGAGTTGATATATAAAGCACAGACACGCAACAACAATAGAATACAATAAAATAGCAAACGCAAAAACAAAATGTTCTAAAAATATGTCTTTTTCATTTCAGTCATTTTTTTAAATGTCCTTAGAAATGTCAACTCTGAAAGGCCAAAAATAAATGCTTTCAACTGACAATGTATTTCACTCCTGCTACTTGAGAAGGCTTTAAACATTGTGTGCAGTCTTACCTTTGTTTCTAAACCCGGTGTGAAGACACAGGGCACGTTCCACATGTAGTTGTACAGAGAGATTTCTTTCGCAGCGTAGTCCCGCATGGGTCGGACTGCGACGATGTCACCGTATCTGGGATCAGAGAAAGCCTGTGCAATCCAACAAGCCAACCATCAAATACAAGGAAAATATGATTTGTATATTTGGCAACTAATTCAGCAGTGTTGCTAACAGTGTAAATTTCGTTAACGAAATGTTTGACGAAAAATATGCGTTAACGACCTTTTTCCCATGACTAAGACGTGACGAAAACGGATCTTTGAAAATAAAAACTGTGACTAAATCTATTTTTACTTTCGTTGACGAGACAAGACGAGACTCAAATGTTAGTGGTGGACTAACAGACATTCAAAATTGAATGAATAATTTTTTCAAAACTTGCATGCACCTAGTGCAGTGCATCCTTAATGTGGCTATAAGATGGACTATTAAATGTGACTAAGGCCCTGTCTACATTAACCTAAAGGTAAATCTACAAACGCATAAATATTTATCCCTTTAGCCCTTCCGTCCACATTAGAACGGCGAATTCCGACACTGAAAACGATGCTTTTCAAAAACGATCGCTGAGGTGGATAAATGTGAAAACTCTGGGTTGGCGTTGTAGTGTGATCAGGGTAGACGAAGGCTTTCAGAGACGATGACGTTCGGTTGCCATGACACCGCCGCAAGCTTGCGCTCGAGACCGCGAGACGCTCATCTAAACAAACATGGCAGGTGAAATGGAAATGATGATTTCTCTGAGCAATTTACTTGTGTATCTTCGCGAGGGGGGGGTGCTCTGTTAATTTCGGTTCTGATGGGGGGGGGGGTCCGTTGCTTCTGATGGGGGGGGTGCTCCGTTAATTTGCGGTTCTGATGGGGGGGGGCGTGCTCCGTTAATTGGTGGGGACATGTCCCCAGCGTCCCCACTAAATTCTACGCCCATGCTCGGTACCATGCGCAGTTGCTATTAAACATCCATAAACGACAACTCGGTTGCATCTCTTTATTTCAATATTCCTTGGCTAAGAATATTACAAGGTTAACGTTGTGTTGCCAAAGTGGTATCGGGTGCGGTTGTATCGGAGTAGTTTAACAAGTACATGAGCACACTATCGGACCGATACCAAATACTGGTATCGGTGCGTCCCTAGTTATAATAATAGTTATAACTGATATCACTAAGCTGTCTGAATACAATACAATCCAACCTTTCTGACTGCGGTTGGCAAATATGCTTTGGCTTTAAAAACATACACATACTGTACATAAAACAATGAAGCATTACAATCCTGATTTGAGAGTCGAAATACTACCTAACAACATAATACTTGAATATTCGGTCTCAGCCCTACTTAGTACTTTCTCACTTACAGTATCAACGGCCAACTGTGCTCCTCGGCCCAAGGCTATGTTAGCCAGCAGCTTGACAGCGAGTCTGGTGCAGTTTTCCCCTAACATCAGCTTGCTGTAACCTTCGGCACGAGCTGTCCAGACCAGCAGGTGGCGTCTAGGAGAGGGAGACAGGGAAGACAAAGTTCTGTTTACACTGCACAGATTTCATAGAAAAAAAAGGGACCAAATGTGACATTTTAAGTAAACTTTCAGATAGACTAGGTTAATCATTAAAGGTGCCCCGATTATACCACCGGGTGAGAGTGTCCACCTAGATCTATGCTGACTAGATCAGTTTACCAGTTGGTACAGTCCACTGGGTTGGCTGGTAAACTAATATAGTCATCATACATCTAGGTGAACACTACTTGTGATATCACTTTGTTGTTGTTGTCACATTGACAGTGACAATTTGCGACAGCTTGTAATGTCTAATCACGCTCAAACCTGGTGGTATAATAGGGCCCCTTTACACAAATATAAACTTAACAACAAAAATGTTTAAAAAAGTGTAATTGGGTGTTACCTTAGCATGTGTAGCAAGTCTTCTTTGGCAGTCAGAGTCTTCACCTTGGAAAACATTTCCTGCAACCTTTGAGTCTGAGTCTCGTCAATCAGTGGAGAGACAGGACCACCGGTCACAGGTTTGACTTCTGACTGATCCACTCGTGTAGTCGGGTCAAGAGCATGACCAGGATTGGTCTGGATGAAGTTATCCACGGCCACTTTGTAGTTGCCAGTTGGTTCGTTCGTTGCCACGAGCACCGGTTCCAATACTGAACTCGGGAGGTTAAGGACCTGAAGAAGACAAGTAAAGTACATATTCCATTGCAGTCCAAGTACATTTACATGCACAGCTATTAGCCAGTTGAGGGATTAACAACCTCATTGTTGCGTTTACATAGCCACTAAGGTTAACCATGTTAGATCAGGTGATTAATGTCCCATTTTAGTCCCACACACAAGAAAACAGTTTGCAGTAAACATACACTAACATATTTGTTACAGATTGTTAACTCAACAAAATACTAACATTAAATGGTAAAGGGACTGCATTGAATCAGAAAGATTGTATTTGAATGCAGTGCATTCATATCGCGTTTTTCTGACCTGTGGCCACTCAAAGCACTTTACACTTTACAATTAGATTCGTCTACTTACCCACAACATGTTTGTAACAAAAAATAGCAGAGATGGTGAACATGACAAACCAAAGGATCATTATGGGGATGTGTTAGACACAAAGCAGTGCTCAGTAGTACATTATTTCACAACACACACACACACAGACACACACAAACACACATACAGCACACACACACACACACACACACACACACACACACACACACACACACCAGATACACACACAGATACACACACACACACACACACACACAAACACACACACACACACACACACACACAACTACACACACACACACACACACACACACACACACACAACACACACACACACACACACACACACACACACACACACACACACGATGGTCCTTACAGAAGCATGGACCTTGCTTGGTTGGAGCAGTTGTCTCCACACTTGTAACGTTTTTGTTGGTGTGCTGGGAGAGCTGCTCAGAGATCAGTGTGGCCTGCAAAGCTGAAGTCTCTCCTACAAAAGACAAACCAAGAGATGTAATGGGAATTGTTCACAGGTGAATGCAATGGGAATTGCACAAGGAAAACAAATAGACCATTTTCACAGATCGGCAGCAGCACGGTAAAGTAACTTCCTCTTTCTGTAATGTTAACCTTAGCTCGGTTTTTACTTTTCAACATCATGTGCAATATTCTCAATATATGTAATACTTATAATACTTTTACTACACTTTACATTTATTATTCTATTGTTTGAATTGTTATGTTTTTGAGCAAACTCTGGCACAAGAATTAATCCCGAAGGAAATTCGGGATTAATAAATCTTATATCTTAAGTCTGTCGCAGCACCATCAATGTATATTGACTTGACTAGTTGCGTCTACACTGGCACGCTGCCAGATATAAATCCAATGGACCCATCATTAATGTTATGAGCTACATCTACTGCAGGGTCTATTGTATTGTAACGACTTTAGCGAAAACGTAAAAGTATTTTTGCGTTTTGGCCTTTACTGTACACGACACCGCCGTTTTCTGGGTCTGAAAACGCAAAGGGCCTCCAGGGTGGAAACTTTTGAAAACGCAACTCTTACGTTGTTGTGTAAATAGGTCATAGGTCGTCATGTAAAGCGGGGAAAACGGAAGTTTCCCCGAGTAGAAAATGTTACAGCGCCACCTACTGAGCTAGCATACATACTAAATCGTTTTTCACTCACTTTTGCGGTTCCATGTTAATGAAGATAATTCTGAAAACGCAAAGGAAAAATATTGTTTTCTAAACCTTCCGTGATGGTGTAAACAGGGCCTACTATCATACTCACCGAGGGTCGTATCCAAAGTGCACATGCAGAGGAGGCATGTAAGAGAGGCAGTGGCTGTGTCTTCAGTGGTGTTTGCAGTTTGAAGCTTCTCGCCAGTCCTAAAAAACATGTGTTCCGTGTTCAGTAGTGAAATGTGATTTAAGCTTCAAACTCTGGGTATAGAGCGGTTGTACATGCTTGTTGCATAGAACTTGATATTGTATGTATTGTGGAATTATTGTTTGACACTACTCCCTTTAAGATACACAGTATTACTGGTATACAATAATATCCTGAACAAAATATTGCTATATTGGTTTGTTTTATTTTTTTATTAACATATGTCACATGCTATTCTATATTTGACACAAGCACAGCGCGCTGGTTAGTCGAACAGCTGATTGTGAAGAACAAGCTAGAACAAACGCTCTCTGCATGTAACCAAACGGTTTAGCTGAGTTTAGCTTAGCTCCGAAAGGTGGCACAAACAAGTATGGCTGTACAAGTCACATCTCAATAAATAATTCCCAGGTCCAAAATAGGTTCCCTGAGCCGTTCCTCATACTTACCGATAAATGGTGCTGACTGTGGAAGGAAAGTCAGTCTGAAGTTTCACAACAAAGCTTTCTGTAAGTCTCTGGATGCTGGACTTGTCTGCAGTCTGTGATAAATAGGTAAGTAAAGTTGATATATAAAGCACCTTTCACAGACACGCAACAACAATAGAAGACAATAAAATAGCAAACGCAAAAACAAACAGTTCTAAAAAGATGAGTCTTTTTCATTTGTCATTTTTTTAAATGTCCTTAGATATGTCAACTCTGAAAGGCCAAAAATAAATGCTTTCAACTGACAATGTATTTCACTCGTGCTACTTGAGAAGGCTTTAAACATTGTGTGCAGTCTTACCTTTGTTTCTAAACCGGGTATGAAGACACAGGGCACGTTCCACATGTAGTTGTACAGAGAGATTTCTTTCGCAGCGTAGTCCCGCATGGGTCGGACTGCGACGATGTCACCGTATCTGGGATCAGAGAAAGCCTGTGCAATCCAACAAGCCAACCATCAAATACAAGGAAAATATGATTTGTATATTTGGCAACTAATTCAGCAGTGTTGCTAACACAGTGTTAATTTCTTTAACGAAATGTTTGACGAAGAATATGCGTTAACGACCTTTTTCCCATGACTAAGACGTGACGTTGACGTCAAGAAAACGGATCTTTGAAAATAAAAACTGTGACTAAATCTATTTTTACTGAATTGTGTATTGAATGTAAAACAACTCAAATTGGAATGGTATAGCACATTGTATTAGGGTTGGCTCAAATACATAATTTCAAGAAAAAGTCAAGTCATAGTGCATACATAGTGCATTGTATTTTTAATTAACTGATCATTTTTCCTCATTTCTGTTATTTTACTAATGCAGAAAGCCAAACTACAACATACATTTTTTTTTCGAAGACATACGGATTTCATAGTATAAGTAGGCCTACTTGTAATTGTCACAGTGTTGATGAGATTGCACAGCAAAACTATTCACTCAAAGAGGTTTTCTGTATGTTTTGACCTCGTTTAAACATTGAAATAGCTATAACTGTTCTAATAATAGTTATAACTGATATCACTAAGCTGTCTGAATACAATACAATCCAACCTTTCTGACTGCGGTTGGCAAATATGCTTTGGCTTTAAAAACATACACATACTGTACATAAAACAATGAAGCATTACAATCCTGATTTGAGAGTCGAAATACTACCTAACAACATAATACTTGAATATTCGGTCTCAGCCCTACTTAGTACTTTCTCACTTACAGTATCAACGGCCAACTGTGCTCCTCGGCCCAAGGCTATGTTAGCAAGGCAGCTTGACAGGCGAGTCTGGTGCAGTTTTCCCTAACATCACCATTGCTGTAACCTTCGGCACGAGCTGTCCAGACCAGCAGGTGGCGGTCCTAGGAGAGGGAACAGGGAAGAGAAAGTTCTGTTTTACGCACTGCACAGATTTCATAGAAAAAAAAGGGACCAATGTGACATCTTTAAGTAAACATTTCAGATAGACTAGGCTAATCATTAAAGGTGCCCCGATTATACCACCGGGTGAGAGTGTCCACCTAGATTCTATGCTGACTAGATCAGTTTACCAGTTGGTACAGTCCACTGGGTTGGCTGGTAAACTAATATAGTCATCATACATCTAGGTGAACACTACTTGTGATATCACTTTGCTGTTGTTGTCACATTGACAGTGACCATTTGTGACAGCTTTGTAATGGCTAATCACGCTCAAAACCTGGTGGTATAATAGGGCCCCTTTACACAAATATAAACTTAACAACAAAAATGTTTAAAAAAGTGTAATTGGGTGTTACCTTAGCATGTGTAGCAAGTCTTCTTTGGCAGTCAGAGTCTTCACCTTGGAAAACATTTCCTGCAACCTTTGAGTCTGAGTCTCGTCAATCAGTGGAGAGACAGGACCACCGGTCACAGGTTTGACTTCTGACTGATCCACTCGTGTAGTCGGGTCAAGAGCATGACCAGGATTGGTCTGGATGAAGTTATCCACGGCCACTTTGTAGTTGCCAGTTGGTTTGTTCGTTGCCACGAACACCGGTTCCAATACTGAACTCGGGAGGTTAAGGACCTGACGGAAGACAAGTAAAGTACATATTCCTATGCTATTAGCCAGTTGAGGGATTAACAACCTCATTGTTGCGTTTACATAGCCACTAAGGTTAACCATGTTAGATCAGGTGATTAATGTCCCATTTTAGTCCCACACACAAGAAAACAGTTTGCAGTAAACATACACTAACATATTTGTTACAGATTGTTAACTCAACAAAAAGACTCAGAGAACATTAAATGGTAAAGGGACTGCATTGAATCAGAAAGATTGTATTTGAATGCAGTGCATTCATATAGCGTTTTTCTGACCTGTGGCCACTCAAAGCACTTTACACTTTACAATTAGATTCGTCTACTTACCCACAACATGTTTGTAACAAAAAATAGCAGAGATGGTGAACATGACAAACCAAAGGATCATTATGGGGATGTGTTAGACACAAAGCAGTGCTCAGTAGTACATTATTTCCACTGGAATACTGACCATTTCTAGAGGTATGATGTGATATGGGAAGCCAGCTCTTTCAAACAAAGACTGAATTTGTGCCGCCGTCTTTTGCCTCTCCTCCAGCGAGTGGCCGAGCACACAGCCCTCTGGGGGACGAACACAGAAGCACAATTACAGATACAGTACACTTCACCATTTCATTGTGATATTTAAAAATAACAAATTAATAATACTAAACTACCATCAATGTACACGATTCCAGGCTTGAATCTCAACTTCTTGTGTGCATTTTCACTCAGGCCCTGCAGAAATAACATTATTCATAAAAGGAAAACAAATGTATTAGTTAAAGCAATTGGAGGTAAATTCTACTTTAATCTAATATGCAATAAGAATCAATCAACAAATTACGTGACATGAGAGTTTCATAGAAATAACAGCATGTGATGATACCTTCTGGACTTGGTTGAGCATTGCACAGGATGATGGACCTCCAGACACGGCCAGAAGCACCTGGAAAATGAAGGTTTTAAAATGTAAAGACATTGGAATGAAACTGCATCACTGAAAGGTAGCACCGCACGTTGCCAGAGTAGAAATTAGTTAAATATGCTGATGTCAGAAAATGAACTGTTAAAGATGGACAATTATCGCCTTTCCTTTTTGTATTTTTAAGCCATGTCTCAGACACTTGTAGTCATTGCCATTTTTTATATTTTCTCAATGCCCATCGGTCTGAGCTGTTTTGATTCAGCATGTGTAGGCTGGATCAAAACACTGGGTATTTTATTTTACTATTCTTATAGTCCCATTCTCATAGGTCATGTAGGAAAATATCGATAGTGGTATTGACATTCAGATTCTCGAAAATGGTATCAATATCAATTAAAATGAGTGATCCCCATCCCTACTCATGACAAAACCTACATATATGCGCCATTGCGCGTGCGCGCGCACACACACACACACACACACACACACACACACACACACACACACACACACACGCACGCGCACCGTTACCTTTTCCCCAGGAAAAATGATCCGGTTCTTGCCAAGCATCGCTCTGAACTTGTGTACAAAATGGTCCGTAAAGCAGCACCTTAAAAAAAAAAAAAGATGTATATATGTAGAATGTATATATGGTATGTATACATTATATATATATAATGTATGTCGTTATGGAACACAATAATGATATTATATATTAGTTGCAGCGACGCAACTTAAATAATAATAAGAATAAAAACGAAGAAAATCCGGGATACAAACCGGGCGCGGAAAACCAAAAACACTATAGCTGAAAACCTACAAAACAGTGGACACATCTGAATACCATAACTAAAGACGACAACCTGACAACAAGCAAGGGCAGCGAAACAACACAGGAATACACAAACTACAGAATAAAACATGAACCATAACACATACACACAACACACAGAAGGAGTTGAACGATGACAGGTGGAGGCAAAGACAGAAAGGCAACAAAGACACGTGGGCGATGAAAACAAACTATAACACATGAAAAATAATAATGATTGTCCAATACTCATGAAGTCCAGCAGAGGGTGCAAAAACACATAAACATAAATTCACCTGAGGGGAACAGGGACAGACAGTGACAATGTGCACTTTTTATGTGCTTTTGCACATGTGCAGTATGGATGGGGCAGGAGGTATGGATCGATAGTGATCGGGTAGCTTCAGCTTTGTGGTGATGCTCCACACTCACTACAAGGCCAATGAGTTAAACCTGTTCTTCAACAGGTTTGACGATGTGGCTCCTCTCCACCCTCCCCCCAGCTCCTCCTGTGACGCTCTCCCCTCTAACCTCTGCCTCCCCTCTCCATCCCCCCCCTTCTCTCCCCCCTCCCGCCCTCCCCCCCTTCTCTCCCACTGCTCTCCCCCCCTCTCCTCTCTCCAGGGCCAATCACCATCACGGCGGAGGATGTGAGATGTGAACTCGGCAGACTGAAAAGAAGTTGGCATCTAACCAGAGTGCAAATGAGGCAGTAAAGTGCATAGTAATATACAGTGTACAGTGGTTAAATAGGATATAGAACAGTCTACTAGGTATAATATATAGGTGTATATACAGTATAGTTATGTACAGATTACAGTGTAGTAATAACTTAATGGAGTAGGTATGGGATATGTGCAGATATATATATATATAGATATATACAGATATAGATATATATTCCGGTAAGTATTCAGTATCAACAGGTAATGAGCAGGGGTTGTAAATAAGTAAATAAATATATATACGGTAAGTACAGTAGAAATGTACATGGCTATCATACAGGTATGTAAACAATAATGTGTGATTACAGTGCAAGGCAGTAGAAGACATAGATGGTGATAGGATACAGTCAACAGAGTTCGTACGGTGGGCAGCAGAGCCTAGAGTATAGGCAAGGTGGGGGGGGCTGTCATCGTGGTACAGAGTTCAGGGAGATGACAGCTGAGGGGAAGAAGCTGTTCCTGAGCCTGCTTGACTTGGAACGAAGGTTCCTGTAGCGCCTCCCAGAGGGAAGGAGTGCAAACAGTCCATGGTTGGGGTGAGAGGTGTCTCTGACGATGCTACGTGCCTTCCTCAGACACCGTTTGTGTTGGGTAGTCTCTATTGCAGGGAGTGGTAATCCGATGATGCGTTGGGCGGCTTCCACCACCCTCTGCAGCGCTTTCCGGTCTGAAACAGTACAGTTGCCGTACCACACTGTGATGCAGTTGGTGAGTATGCTTTCAATGGCACACCGGTAGAAGTTCACCAGAATTTGAGGGGACAGGTGGGCTTTCCTCAGTCTCCTCAGGAAGAAGAGACGCTGGTGAGCCTTCTTGACCAGTGAGGCGGTGTTGAGGGTCCAAGAGAGGTCCTCGGAGATGTGGACCCCCAGGAATTTGAAGCTGGAGACACGCTTGACCTCCGCCCCGTTGATGAGGACGGGGGCGTGCGTGCCAGCTCTGGTCTTCCTGAAGTCCACGATGAGCTCCTTGGTTTTCTTGGTGTTGAGGGCCAGGTTGTTGTCGGCGCACCACGCCACCAGGTGCTGGACCTCCTCCCTGTAGGCTGCCTCATCGTTGTTTTTGATGAGGCCCACCACCGTTGTGTCGTCTGCCAACTTGATGATGGTGTTGGTGCCATGTATAGGAGTGCATGAAGAGGGAGTAGAGGAGGGGGCTCAGCACCCAGCCCTGCGGGACGCCGGTGTTCAGGATGAGGGTGGAGGAGGTGAGATTGTCTAACCTAACAGACTGGGGTCTGTTGGTTAGGAAGTCCAGTATCCAGTTACAGACAGAGGGGTTAATGTCAAGGTTCTTGGTTTCGACAAGGTCACCAAGTTTGGAGATGAGTTTGGAGGGGATGATGGTGTTGAATGCTGAGCTGAAGTCAATGAACAGCATTCTCAAGTGGGTGTTGCTCTCATCCAGGTGGGAGAGAGTAGAGTGAAGAGCTGAGGAGATGGTGTCTTCCGTGCTCCTGTTCTCACGGTAGGCAAATTGGTGTTTATCCAGTGAGGGTGACAGGTCAGATTTGAGGTGAGCCAGGACCAGCCTCTCGAAGCACTTCATGATGATGGGGGTGAGTGCAACAGGGCGGAAGTCGTTGAGGCTTCCAACATCATGTGCACATTACTGTCCAACATCATGTGCAATACTCTATCATGTGCTATATTATTATTATTATCATGTTGTCTATAAATATTATCTATAACACTACCTCTCATCTCCTCTCATCATCATGTGCATCAATATTCTTAATGTCATGTCCAATAATATTTCACTTCAATTATGCCAAATTGTTTTCGCCATCGGAATATCTTATCTTGCCTACATATTTGTATATTTAACTGTAAATTTGTAAAATTCGCGTTAGTCTATTTTTATCATTCACCTGTTTTTTCCATATTGTTTTTTATTGTACTGTATCGCTATGTAACCTGGCACAAAGAATTTTCCTTATAAAGTTCTATTCTATTCTTTCATTCTAGCTGCTATATGCTAGTATAAGCAAGTGCTTCATTGCTGATCATTAGTTTTGGTGTAATAAACACCTTAGTTGTTTAATATGTTGTTTTAGCCTATGTAATAGCTAATGCTGGGTGCACAAGGCTCACACAGGCACAAAAAGTTGGCACATGACAAAGATCAGACAGGTTTTTTACATTTACATTTAGGTTTAGGTGCCCTACTTTTGTTTACTACCCACTTTGTATTGGGCCTTCTGAAGAGCTCCTCACAACTGAAAACAATGTTGTAAATGTTCATCTTAATTCTTGATAAGCATGATTTTGGACCATACAACTGAATTATACACATTGTTATGTTAATCAAGGTGCAGTATAAAGTAGCATGTATCCTACCTGCAAAAGGTTTCCCCTGGCTCAGGATCAGGGCTGCTGTGGCCTCCTTGCACTTGCTACAAATTTGTGTCACTGAAGGAACATAGAATATTTTGATCTGGTTTCACTATTTATTTATTTATTATTTATTGCCAACTACAATGGGCAATAAATAAAAACAGAGGAAATATATCCCATGGATCTTCAGGATTATTAAATAAGTAAATGTAAGGTGCTACACTCACTGCTCAGAGACTACTGTAGTCTAGATGTCAGCCACACACACACACACACACACACACACACACAGACAGACAGACAGACAGACAGACAGACAGACAGACAACAAGACAGACAGGACAGACAGATCAGACATTATATATCTTAATATCAGAGATAATTGCTTACCTGCCAACCACTTGCTTTCCAGCAGACCATCAATATCTTCGTCGACCTGCACATGTTGACGTGTCAATTGTCCAGGGTAAAATACACTCTAAGTGGACAGAAGTGTGCTGTGATAAGTGTTATGTTCTAAACAGTAACCAGTGTGTAGTTGCTGGTGTGTTGCATGTTGCCGAGTCTTCTTCTTCCACATGTGCCGAACAAGAACACCGCGACTATAACGCCCCCTACTGCACGACGAGACTATACCGCCCCCTACTCGGCAGCGGACGGGACTATACCGCCCCCTACTGCACGGACGGGACTATACCGCCCCCTACTGCACGACGCGTGCACACGCTTGTCCAGCCACACAAGCGTTGTGTGGCTGACTTAATTTCTAATTATTTTTATATCACGCTTTATCTTAGTTTTTATTCTAACAGTTTTTATGTCAATTATGATGATGCATGATGATGATTATTATTATTATTATTGGTTGTTGTTGTGTTATTTGTTTTATTTGTATTATTATATAATTTATAATTAACAATACTCACAATGTACAAACAGCATAGGCTTTAAGGTCATTACATTAAACCATTAGGATCAAGTGCAGTAGATAGAGGGCGCATAATGATGACGTAGTGTGAGCGCCATCACACTTACGTCATCATTATGCGCCGTTACTTGTGGCAACGTTTTGTACTGGACTGTCCAGGCAGCCGTGGGACACACAGTGATCACAGTGATCGAGCTTTAATGCTCATTTTTGTCAAACCACATTGTGCCAGAACAAAAAGATGCCAAAAATAAGGTAAATAATTAAGAATATTTTTTAGATTTGATATATGCTAAAGTCAACACATAAAAAACAACGTTTGTTTTGTAATCCTCAGCACAGACACACTGTGGGACCTGGCAGCAGCCGAGGTGCTGCACCGGGAGAGAGGAGCAGGGTGGAGAGGATGGAGGGGTGATGGAGGTGGTGATGGAGGTCGTGGTGATGTGGTGAAGCAGCTATCAGCGAGAGAACAATATTCATAGTCGGGAGCAAGGCCGGGGTATGTCACGTTTGGAGTTCTTGTACAAGCCAAGGTGGGGCGGCCCTCGTTCACATTATGTATTAGTCCCTAAATGAAAGCACATTTTGCTTTTCAGGGAAAAACGTCGATTCTTCTTAGATGTCTTGACAGGTAAGTGTGTGTGTGTGTGTGTGTGTGTGTGTGTGTGTGTGTGTGTGTGTGTGTGTGTGTGTGTGTGTGTGTGTGGTGTGTGTGTGTGTGTGTGTGTGTGTGTGTGTTGAGAGAGAGAGAGACCAGATCAGATTTCAGATTTTTTCTGATTTTTCCAGCAGCAACCTGACCCTAATGTACTGTTGTAAGGGTCAGTTGATCCTGAACCACACCATCAATGCACATGTAGCTCATTTGCATGATTATGTAGAGAAGCTGGCCTTTGAGGAATAATGAGGGTTGTTGTTATTTACTAGGGATGAAGCTACCAAGCCAACACTCGCTCTGGAGTACACCTTTGGACGAAGAGCACGAGGACATAATACAGTATGGATGTGTTTCAGTTCTAGAAATCTAACACTCTCGAAACTCTCATTGGTGTTTAAAGAGCTATGTGAATCATTTGATGTCGTGTGTGTGTGTGTGTGTGTGTGTGTGTGTGGTGTGTTGTGTGTGTGTGTTGTCATTCCTCCTCTAGCCCAAAGACATCACCCACCTGTGGGAGCTTGGGTGGGGGGACCTCCCTCTCAGACCTGGTCCAAATCCCCATCACTCCTCTTAGTTTCAGGTTGGTCCAAAAGACTGCATCTGTGTGAATGTGAACTGGTTCATTCTGGTTACTTAAAATAGAAAAGCGGTGTGGTGGTGCATCGATCAAACACAAAGTTCTGATTTCAGGCAGAAAAGTAACCCATCAAAAGCCCATATTATACATGGCGAAGATGTTCAGAATTGACGACACATATATGTACATAAGTGCTTAGGAACAGTGTCCAACTCTCAACTCAAGTTCGATGTAGACACAGAAACGGTTGTCCAACCCGTGGACAACAAATAATTCACTTAATGTGGAAGCTGAACTCTTCATGTCTGTCTCACTATTTTATCTTGAAAGTCTAACTTTCTCATTTATTTGCTGGTTAATGGATTCATTTTATGAAGACAAGAACAGCCTAAATAGTATTGTGAAAGTCTGCCTCCAAGATAATTGAGCCAGCAAAGTGACCTGTTCTCTCTTTTGAGAGAAATAGGCGACCCAGAAGGCAAAACAAATGATCAGTCACTATGTGTTGTGTCAGTGAAGTCACTGTAATGCCCTCAGACCGGCGTTATAAGGTGCCCCTTAGGAGAACAAACAAGCTATTCTATGTACTTCATTCCTTCTGCTATCAGGCTACTAAACGCAGAAAAGTAATTTTAAATGACCGTCACATTCTTTAATTCTTGAGACTGTTATTTCTATAAACTATAACAAACGTTTTTCAATGTATGTACTGCTGCTCGTTGTTGCTTTGATATATAATTCATCTTGTCTGTTTTTTTTGTGTGAGTCATCTTAATTGT